>JABUQX010027575.1:25000-48307 GCA_015478945.1 Trachelipus rathkii | reverse complement strand
CAAAATATTCGAGTCGTTGATAGTTAATCGTAAAGCGGAATTAGGTCATATTGCTACGTAGATAGCGCCAGGTATTCCTTGCAATTACCGTAAACGTCATTGTGATTGGTTGTTCCGTGACGTACTCGGACGTGGAGTTTCTTGACGGAGGGAGGTATTTTTCAGGCAACGAGTTTTATGGTCTTTAGAACAGTATTTAGCTTACGTTCGTTCATATTGCCACGTGCTAAACGCATTTAGTGACGATTCGTGGTCGCAGTGACCTATATTCGGAAGATATGAGATTAATCCGTTTCAGGAAAGCGTTCTGTTGCTGAAGAGATAGAGTCGCTCTACCATTTTGATTTGTCGCTAAACTGGCGCGGAACTTTGGATGTGCATGCTTGCGTTCGACCTACAGAGCTGCGGAGACTTTTCTCAGTAAAACTACAGTTGTCATATGGAATGCATTAAAGCGATGAAGACGTTTTAAAATTGTTCGTGCATATTCATTGTTGCGGTGTTCATGAATTGAAGACCCTAGATCAAGCGCATGGCGAACTGCAGATGGTTTCGCTCATTTTTTGACAACGTGGAATTGCAGAGCTTGACCGTGTCTTCTTCACAGAAGTGGCGTGGTTTCATCTTATTGGATCGATCCGTGAACAGCAAAACCACGAATGCCTTCCGACACCTGTGCACAGTCGGAAATCGGGGTGTGTGTTTTCATATACGTCATCGATAGTGGACCCTTGTGTTCTTTGAAGGGACAGTTCGATGTTGTGCACCAGGACTCGCATAACAGGTCATTGCATCTACTGGAGAGCAATGAGGTCTTGTTGTCTAATCAACATGCAATTCTTCCGGCGAAGTTTTTTGGCGTAGCGTACTTCATTCACAGGATTATGGCCCACGTTCACCGATTAGCCCCCCGCATTTCTCTTCTGTGGGTTACCTTAAAGGAAGGGACTATCAAAATAGGCCAACCCCTGGAGGACAGAGAGTATTAAACATTAATACGGCTATTAACAAATACAAGTGTAAACGTGTGCACAAGTGTGCTCGAACTGGTAAAAGGTTGGCATGCTTACGAACGTGGACGCATTTTCCGGCATCTGTTGTAAACAGCACCAAACAAGTATGAGGTATTTTTAAGTGTAATTACGTCAATACTGCTACTTATGAGTTTGTAACCTAAATATATATTAAAATATTACAATGGTGTTTAATTTTTTTGATGTGCGCGACTCTCAGATCACCTTGTGTTTATAGAGTTGAGCATATAAATTTTATATACATATATAATAAGTAGTATTATTTATATATATATTATATATTATATTAATATATTATATATATTATATATAGATGTATATATACTTGGATATTATTTATGTTATTTATATATTTATATATACTATATATTATATATATATTATACTATATAGTATATTATATTATAATATATAATATAATATTAATATATTATATATCTATTATATAGTTATTTATATTTATTATATATATGATTATTTTATATATATTAATTTATATATTTTTTTATTTTTGTTATATTAAATTTATATAGGCAGCCTATCCGCCGAAGAGTTCAGGGAGATAACTAGAAAACATTAAGAAAATACAGGATAAATAATAACATTTATGATTTCGATGAAACTTAAATTAAAAGGGTCTCTTATCGAATTTATTTTCCTTCTGCATTTATGCAACATCATGAATAGGTAATAATTTTAACTCGCTTTGCTTATGATTGTCGATTTTCGACTTGGAAATGTTGCGTGATATATTCTCGAGTTCTCTCGAGGTGCCACAATACAAATTTTTTTTACGTTATAAGGTTCTTATACTGTTTTTTTCTTTTTATATGCCTTGTTTGGGGGTTCAGAGCGCGTTTTCCTGGGATTGGAACTTATGGATGGGCCATTTCAACGCATTGTCGTGACCCCAACATTTAAATTGAGTATCTCTTAAACAGTAATGCCATTCATTGTTCTTCGGTTTCATTAATAAACTTTTCTGACCTTAAGGCTTCAAAGCATGCGCTTTTATTTCATCGTAAAATTCAACCTCAAATGATCACTTTATGATATATATTGTGTCAGGTAAATCGCATCGCGCATCCGGCATCCGCGGAGAATCCGACATTTTTAAGTATCCGCATCCGCATCCGAATCGATCCACGCTTTGCCCTGCGGTGTTGCGCGGATGTTTATTGTCGAGATCTGATGATACAAAATTTTATATTAAATACTTTAGATGAATCTGAACGCAAACTTTAAATAACTTTCACTCGGGATCTCGATTTGAAGTAATGATTTGATTGATGTGCAGCATAGAAGTTCATATAGTTTGATTCAACGAGTTCTGAGATAGGGATCCCAAAAAATCGCGCTCTACAGTTCTGTATTGAGTATAATCCTTTAATCTCAACGCTAAGGAAGCATTTAAACCATCTTCAAATGAAAAGATGACGTTTAAAGCGATAGTATTAAAAAGAAAAAAAATAGTATTTTGTTTTGTAACCCTTGAAATTAATTTCATTTTTATAGAAAATAAAATAAATCCCGTTATAAAGGCAAGTTTTTGTAACAATATTGAACAGTTGTTTAAATCGTTCACTTTGTGTGCAGTTTGAAAATTTCAATCGGACGGTCTATTGATAGTTCGCATCCATTACAAGTTTGAAAAAAGAACAAATCTACTGAACCACTACTAGAATAAATCATAACGATTATGTATAACTTCTAATCCAGCTAGGAGAGAACGATTACAAAGATGTAGTGCAAATGATTGAAAACGTCACCAAGAAAAACGACTAGAACAAAATGATGTCCTTTTAGTTGGTGGAAGTTAAGCAAATGTTTACCCACGCTTGAATAAATTTGCAAGGAAATATTGGCTGTCCGCCTTAACTAAGTGTTTAAATTGATGCTAAAACATGTGGGTTAATATATATAAAAAGAGAAAAGGATCTCAGAGAAAGGCGAAAATTGATTTTTTCAGGACAAATTCCTTATATTTGATTTTAATACTAGTGCAAAAGTTATAACTCCATTGCTAAATCTCTTTCTTAGGTGGAGGTTAGAGAAGTAGTTAGGGCTCGTAGGGTTTGCATAGTGAGTTTGTGGTCTCCGTCGCCATCGATCTCCTTTGGGTACAATTATTTATAGATTGGGGCTAAACTCGATATATTAGGCACTACGTTATTATATATATATATATATATATATATATATATTATATACTTAAGTTTAATATTTTGTTATTATAATATTATATATTATTATATATATTATTATTATATTTATATGATATTTTCAAAATACTGCATGCCGCGGATGTTAAAATCATAAATCCCGCATCCGCATCCGGCATCCATGATGCCTGACCACAATAGAATTTCTGTTGGCATTAACCTATATATTTATATTTATATATTATATTATTCTTTATAGTTTATATATATTTATATATATATTTATTTATAATATAATAATTATTTTAGGTATCGTGGCTATAATAATGTATTAGCTTATCTCTCTCGCATCTTTTATCTTTTATGATCTCTGCTCTCGTGTTCTATGAGGGGTGGTTATAAGATAAGAGGTGGGTTGTGGAATAGTGTTAGATGAGGAGAATGGGAAGATGTGGAGGTGGCTATTATTCATATGGGATAATTTGGTTTTGTTGTGGGAATATTGAAGAGATTTGATAAGATTAGGTAGAGATTTGCATGGTGTTAAAAGGAGGGGGTTTGAAGTAATGTGATAAGAGTAGAGTATATGTTGTGGGTGAGTACCAGGTCCTCGGATCTGTGAAGTTGTTAGATGGTGAGCGCTGGAACAAGTACTGAGTTTAAAATTTAGGATATATGTTTGTGAAGGGGAGATTTAAGATGCAGATGATAGTAGGATAAGTTAGGGAATGGCAGGAGGTGATGGTGCAGTTAAATCGTTGGTAGGATGTAAAGGACTCGTCGGAGTTGCGCTAAGGGCCTTATCGAGGTATGTTGTTCCTATGTTAATATATAGGGTAAGATATGTTTTGGTAAGGATATAGATCTAAGCACATATGTGTCGGGATGGACATCTTAGGGCTTGTGTAGGTGTGAGATGAATGGAGAAAATAGGAATGAACGTAATTAGAAAAGTTGTGTGGTGTTGTGATAAGGGGGAATTGAGAATAAATGAAGTACATTGAGATTATTTTGGTCATGTGGAAGGATGGATGGAAGTCGGTTGGTTTAGCGGATGTCTAGTGGTGAGTGGATCTGGATGACCGGCTGGAGACCGAGGAAGTGATTGGTCGGTAAAGGATGCCTGGTGGATGAATTGAATTCTGGCCCCCCAGTGGCCGAGAAGGAAGATGTATAAATGAGGTGAATTTCGGGTGTTTTGTGAGGGATATGGTCTGTGGTTCACTGAAGCGCAGGAATTCAACCTACTTGACGAGATACCATCAGTAGGCGGTGTCCGTGCGGTCCATGATCTCTAGGGTGTATTTTCTGACTGCGACGAGCTCCCACTAAAAAGTATAAAGGGGGTAAGGTTGAGTTTTCTTTTCGATTTGCGTATATTCTTCTAGCGACTTTTCTCTTTCAGTGCTGTCTGTTGGTGGGTGTCGGGGACCCCTGTGGTATATATATATTATATATATTATATATATATATATTATTTATATATATATTATATTATATCTTTATATTATATTATATTTATATATTATATATATAATATATATATATATATTTATATATAGATATTATTATTATTATTATATAGATATAATAAATATATATACTATATATATATATATATTATATTATATATATATATATTTATATAGAATATATATATATATTATATTATTATAGTATATATATAATTATAGATATATATATTCATATTATTATTTATTTATATACTTATATATATTATTATTTAGTATATATAATTTATATAATATATATTATATATTTATAATATATATTATATATTATTTTATATTATTATATATAGTATATATATATATATTATTATTTTATTGATTTTTAGTTATGCTGCCGATAACTGAATTGTGGCCAATCCATACCAACATACCATACTGAATTTCAGCGTACAATACCAATACAATCAATACCAATATTATATTCTATTTTTAATTTATTATATTATAATTTTTATGGTATGAAGAAGACCTCCTTTTATTCATATTTTAGAAACTTTAAGAAATTAAATGTTTATTTGGGGAAGGATAACAAATTTTCTTTTAGTAACATTTCATTAGCAATAAAATATTTTCCATTTCATTACTTTATAAAATAGCAGAACTATGTTTATGATAAGAAACTTTACTTTTAAACAGGGAAAGAGTAATCCAAACTGTGACTTGCAAAGTACTATATTATCTAAACTTGGTATTATATACGTATCATAATCAGCAACAAATGTTTTTTTCACCAAAATCAATAATCACCATTTCCCAATAATATTTATTATTTTATACAATTAATAATTTTTAATGATCATGGCGTGATCGCTTCTGTTTAATGTAGCCATCTACGAGAATATTTCATTTAAAGGAAGATCAAGAAATCTGAAGGAGTTTTCAACAGCATTAAATTTTGTTACTTTGCCCTTTTTTTTTTTAACATTATTAAGGACTGACGAGTTTTGAAGGATTTAACAATTCAAACCATTACCATCTGTGCTAAATGCATATTTTGGGAGCCAATACATACACGGAAAAAATGGCAATCTGGTCCAGGTACCAATACATACCAATACATCATACAATACAATTACAATTACATACCAATGACCCGAAATACAATCTTTCAATCCCTAATATTATATATTTATTATTTATATATATTATATATTTATATTTATATATTTATTATATATATTTATATTAGATAATATATTAATATATTATATTTTATATATATATATATTCTTTGTTTATTTTTTTCAATATTTACGATTTAATTTTTAACAGATTTTTCTTTTTTGTTTTAATTCTATAAAGATTGCTGGCTTTCCTATTATGTTGGACTCGCTAAACGGCCTATTCCCCGAAAATGTTCTGTGGCATAGATGACAATCATGTTTTCGTACCCAGACAAAAACACGACCACTCAATGTGAAGGCTCGCATCGGTTTTATTTGACATATGATTTAGATCGACCTTGTGAGAAGGAAGAAGAAACGACCTCCTTTTGTGTCAACAAAAATTATTCCACGAAATTAAGCACTTATAATTTACATTTCAAATCATGCGAGGCATTTTATAAATACATTTGGTGATCGAAGTATTAAAAGCAAATTGGAAGATTAGAGAGCGTTCTTAGAGAAGCTAAAATAGAATAGAGAAAGTCTAGGCCACAAATTATAATGTGGTAGGTAACATACTCTTGTAGTGTTCATGTAAAGAAAGGACTGATTATTTTCGTACGACAAAAAACATTCCTCTGCCAGGAGTCGATTACAAAATGCGGATGGAGTTTTATAGGCAAAGTTACTGCTGTTTTTACTTTCCCATTTAGCAATGATTTCTGGGTATCTAAAAACTACGTTTGTCGTTTGATTCTCCTCTTCTTTGAACCAGTTTCTATCGCTTTGTCTTTAATAATTTAAGCGAAAAGTTTTTTCCTATCTTTATGCCATGCAATTTTTCCGAGACATAGTCAAATGATCTTATAGTTAGCATGAAGTTTTTTTTCTACTGCTATTTTATAGTATATTAAAGCTATATTTATATACCTAATACTAGGTGAATAAAATTAAGCAGTATTATTTTTATTACCAATGGAAAAAAAATTTTTCTTTTTAAGTAATTCGTTCCCAAGGGTAGACCGCCCGATGGCAGGAGTCGGGGTCTCCGGGGAACGACAAGGGTAGGACTATTTCCGTCCCTCCGGGGAGTCTCCGGAACCCCCCCCGCTCTTTGGTATTTGGGTATGCGGGCGGTTCCTTCGCGCGTTCTAACGGAGGTATGAAACGTACCATCTGTTCCCCGTGGCTCGAGCCCCCTATTGTATATGATATATAATATATAATTTATAATTAATATTTAGTTATTATATAGATATATTATATATACTATTATATATATATTATTATATTATATTCCGATTCAAAGGCATGGACGTCAAGTATACCCGAAACGGGAGGTTGGAGTAGTGAGTTTGACGTCAGTGGATTGCTATAATTTCCACTTGACGGTTCGGTTTGGTATATATGTAATGCCTTATCCTTATTTATTATATATATTAATTATTTATATATATATTATATATTATAATATATTATATATTATATATATATATATAGTATATAATTAAGGATTATATATATAGGTTATATATATTTATATATTATATATATATTATATATATATATATATATTTATTTATATTAATATATATATTATATATATTTATTATATTATTTTTAATATATATATATAATCATATAGTTTAATATAAAAGTACTAATTAACTACAAACCCGTTAAAAATTATTAAAAATTAGTTATCAAACGTTAAAATTATTAACACTGACAAATAACTACAACCGATAAAAAATTCTAAAATTATTATCCAAATATAAGTTAAGCATATATTGCGGATTGAAAAATTTCTTTAAGAAATAAAAAGGTAGTTTTTCTTTGCATTTATTAATTTTTTTATTTATTTCCCGCTTTTTACACCCTATGAAATATCTGTGGTTATAGTATGCCTTGGCCGCCGGCTTATAATTACAAAAACATGTAAAATGGCAGTAAAACACGATTACCGCCAATTCTAGTATAAAGAAATCCTATGGGATATTTCACTTTGAGAGTTTGTAACTTTTTTTCTAAAGCGGACCGAAATATTTTTTTTTTTCTTCTCCAAATTTTTTTGGTCCTTGCCCCCTGTTGATTCTAAAATTGTTATAAGGTTCTTATTGTAAATATTAAGGCGAGGTTTTTTAAGTAAAAGGAGTGATTGGCATTTTAAAGTCGGGTGAGGGTTGATTAGAAGTCGTGTATCATTTGCCAGGCTGGCATAGCATGGTTGAGAGTAGATTATCCAGCCTGTATTCAATACATTTTTATTCAATTTTATGGAGGGTTAAATTATGATTTAACATTATTAAGCCTCCCAAATGATTCGATTAGGTAAGTAATAATTATTATGTTTTGTTTGGTCTGAGTATATCATATGAAGTGGGATAGTGACTTGTATGAAATTGGTTAAGTATAAAAACTAATTTAGCATATTCAAAAAGTACTTGAAAATCTAATTTTGTTATATTGATGATAAGCATGGTTCAAAGTTTGTTATAATGATTACCCGAGACAGACGTTAATAAGCCTTGTCTTAGCGATTCTGTCTCACGAGGTCACAGTGCTACTAACAGTTATTTAAGTTTTTAAATTAGATTACTTGTAAAATTTATGATTAATGCAGATAGTATAGATAAAGCTTGACTATTTTGTGGTAACAGTTTTTACTCCGTAACTAATGTGGCTAGGTATAGGCCATTGACTTAATCCTATAATGTGAGCCCATTTTTTGTAAGAAACCCCTTTGGGATGGGAATCGATACACAGGGGTAAGGGCGTTTGCTTATAGGAATACATAGATGCGGTATAGTGTGTTGTTGCTGTACACTGTCAAATATAGCAGAATATAGGAAATTATGTTTGGCGTTTATAAATACGGCAATTATGTATTTATAATTGACCGAGGTTTTAATTGTGGACTCATAATCTAAATTCGTGGAGCATGGGATTTCTTAGATGCGGATGTGTGGTGAATGTCACTGAACCCTTTTTCCCTATTTTAGCTGGGTGATTGTTCTCTTAGATCCATTTCTGTATCTTTGTTAGCCTGGCTGATACTGCTTGGAAGTGTAGGTTATTTTCCTGTGAAGTGAATTCTTTTCTCGGGTTTGCAAATTGGGTTGAAGTTGGAAATCGAGTGCGCTGGAAAATTCTGTTCTTCTTGGAGTTGTGTCCGGGTTTGTGGTAATTGTACGTGGCGATTTCTCCTTCCTCCTGGCTTCTATATTTTCTAGACCGCTTGGGCGTTCGCCGATTTTTCACTGCCTTTAATAACTACTGTCAGTACCATCATAGTTGTGATTCCCCTGAATCATACTCACCAGCGTGGAATGGAAACCGTTCCCCGGTGCAAGTACAGTTTAAGGTTCAATCGATTTATTATTGCACGCGAATTGTTTTGAGTCGTGGATTTGTCTTATTCCGCTTGATGTGTGTGATTGGCGCAGTGTCCGAAGCGTCAAATATTTGGAAAGTGCGTATTCCGGAATTTCCGACTCTCGTATCTAGATTCCTAGAGCCTGTGGTGATCCTGGAACTTTTCGTTTTGTACGATATTTTACGAGCATTGGCAACCTTAACCGTTTACTCAACGGTTGTATTAACTCGAATTCTAGTTAAATCATTTTACTCTTTAATTCGTATGTTGGTGGGTGTAGGGACTGGATTTGTTAATATATTAATTCTTGGTGTCGTACGTTCCCACCATATATTCTTGTGAGCTCGAGATGATGGTCCCCGATGGATATTTATAAAATTAGTGGAGGATGACTTTGTTTACGTGGTGTGGTGGGTCCAATAGTGATCCCCTCCTCTCTCCTCCCTCCTTTTCTTCTCTTTATTTTTGATTTACTAATTATATATCACTTTAATCTTCTTAAAGGAAAGAACGGCGTATAATTGATCTTAAGTAAGACTTCAATAGAATATATCGTGTGTCGACGGTTAGTTTTACCGAAGTCAATAAGAGATCCGGAAAAGAGAGTCGAGTGTAAACTTATAAAACATTTCTGCTAGGTAAAAATCATATAAAGATATTTAACAGTGCAATGTTGTAAATATTTTATCAACTCTGCACAATGCACTCTATTCGCCAGAGATCAGGTCATTCAAATTGTCAGCAAGGCGCACGAGTCCTAGTGGACAGAACATAAGCGGATCCGTGCGCGTTTGACTCCGGAGAATAGAAAGAACCTAACGCGTGCGTCGACGTATTACGCCCTTGGGATTACGATAATAAATGTCCGCTCAAAGTTGGCGTAGAAGTTAAAGGGGTAGTCCTAATAAATTTTTATTTTTTATGAGTGATGACATGGGCAGGTATGCGGTTGAAAACATTTACTATTCGAACTATTATCCTTGAAAACATGTCAACAAACATAAAAGTAAAATAATAATTTATATAAAGATGATGAGATGCGGTTTTGTTTTGCGGTTTTAGCTCCCTCTTTTGCGGTTTAAGAAGAAAGAGATATTGGCTTACGAGAGGTTTCAGGTTGGGGTAAGTGAAAAGTGATGGATTTGGGCCTTCAGTGTGCAAATTAGTGTTGATATAACGCGAAAGTAATTATTATAGCAAAAATTTAGGTATAATGTGAATGATGAGTAATAAGTATTAATATAAATAATTTTCTAATATTATATAATGTTAGTGATAATCAATGAGGCTAATTTAAAAGGGATGATAGAAATAGTGTGATTGATTTGATCATGGGCGGAGTGTATTAGATATAATGATATACTGAAAGCTATAGGGCCAATAGGGTAATATAATATATATAATAATTATTATACTTTTCTTAAATTATATTTCATTTTGTTTTTGTTATCTATGTCATTTTAATAACCTTAATTTAATCGGATTATTCGATTTAAACTAATAATTTTTATTTCAGAATCTTAAATTTTTAACCCCATATATTAGTGGTTATTTTTTATACTGATTCAATATTTTTTAATTTTTTTATTTAAATAAAATGAAAAATTTTGAATCTATATTATTATTTTTATTTAAATAACGTCACAAAATATTTTTATACAAGTTTTTTATTTTATATTTTTAATTAAATATTAATATTATTTATTAATATTATCTATTCAAAATGATTCATTCGATACTAAAACTCACGTTATATGGTATTTAAGATTTAATACTTATATATATGGAACTACTATCGCTATATGCCGACTAATCCTTATATTTATCCTGTCTAAATCTGAGTAATTTATTGTACACGGGCGGTTTGGTATTGGAAGAAAGTTTTGGTATTAATTTCAGTAATTATATGAATAACGTGTAGGTGTGGGTCCCTACATATAATGCTACGTATGTTGTATTCTATGTCCACTACAATTACTTGTCTATAGGTTTTCTTAGAAAATTATTTCCCCTTCCAGGTTGTTGATTAATTATGATTGGTGGTGATATGGTTAATGAGGACAATATGATATATATTTCCACTCTACGTCTATGTAAATAAAATATTATTATTAACAGATAGTTTATATATAACATAATTTTTTTTATTATTTATTATATGTATATAAAATAGGCAAGGTGAAGGGGAATCTGCATTCTTAGAATTATTATGAAAGGGATTGGTGCTTTTATAATAGAACTATGGAATTGAATGTCGTGCGTAGAGTGAGTAACGAATTTGAGGTATATCACAACTTCCTGAATATAAAATCTGGTGACATCATTTAATTTTCAGGGCCTCTTAACCAGAGTAATGAAAGAGTTTGCAATAAATGCTGAATGTGTTCTGAATGAGTGTAATTGAATAAGAGAATGCAGGAATGACACAAGACGGAGATTTATAATGAGTGTTTTTGGATAGGGGTAGTTCGATGGATCATTGAGTGAAAGAAGGATTTAATCGGCTCCAACTATACGCGTTCCGAGGAATTGTTCTCAAGTATAAGAGTAGACCACGCATAGAGAGAAGTTTTGAAGAATAGTGTTACCAAATATGTACGAACCCACATATCCTAGATGAACTAGATATTTTTATCTGGAGTAGAAAATTTTATTGATCAAATGGAGGCTGAGATGGTGTATTTGATTGCGACGTTTTGCGAAGAGTAGTTGTACACATATAGACGGTTTAGTAGTGAGAGAGGAAAAATGATAAGTGGTACCAGTGGAAATCTGAGAAGTGGTAGAGAGTCTAAGCCTCACCAGATAGGTACTCTTAAATTTTATATAATAGAGAAAGGAAGTGAGCAAAGGTAAAATGAAGTGATAGATACACGACTTAATATTAAAAAGTTTTCATAACCTAAAAATTATGAATAGTAAGGTGTTATTAGTTTATGGCTCTCGCAGTAGTGTTGGTTGGGAAAAATAATTAGTTTTAAGGGGGAAGAAAAGTTTAAATATGCTGTGTATATTTGCGTTGATAGAACGTGGCGTTCAATACTGAGAAATAGAGAAATATTTTTTACTGTCCATTGCTGCAATAGTCAAATACGGTTGCATTTGAGAGGCGTTTTGTTTAAGAGGTATGTGGCTCGCCGATCAGGATTCTAATTTATTTTCTATATATGAAAGAGAAATGAAAGGTGAGGAAAACCATATGTGAAAGATGGACCATAAAGACCACCCACTGTAAATTGTATTTAGGCTTTTTCTTATGATATTAGAGATGTTTACGGGTCACATAAACACGGCTATGCAAATAGAATTTTATAGATCTAAATAAAGTGCATAAGCTCGTATCGCATGGAGCAGGGATCCAATTGTAGAATGACATATATGTGAATTGATTAGATTAATTACCGCTGCTCCTGATATGTTGACATGTGTACAGGTAAGCTCTATATTGGTGACTCCGGATATTGATGTTATGTCAATAAAAGAATGGTTTGTGTTAAAGAAATTAAATGAATGATTGTAATCTCCGAAAATAATTGCCGTTCTCTCCAATAAGGTTAATGTGCAGCGGAGTAGAAGGACAATGAGATCGCGTAGAATGATATGATCATACTTATTTGGGTTATAGTGCAAAATTATAGTACGATTGATGGGAGTAAGAAGGAGCCGTTATGAATAATGAAAATATAGGACCCGCGTATGTTGAGAGGTTTTAAGGAGTGACTCACGTTTGATTCGGTGGTATATGTTTAATGATGGGAGTTGAATGATATGTGGTGATGTGGACAATCTTTTATCTTTACTACTACAAAAAGTTGATTGTGATTTAATAGAAGCATGTGACCACATTTTAGAAGAGTAGTATTTCCGAGAAAGTATTTAGTAAAGAGAGAATAATTGCCTCAGAAAGGGTGTTTGTAAAAGAGATAAATTGGTACTGTATGAGTAAAAGTTGATATCCAAGTCCGAGACAGTGAGAGTCAAGTAGTAAGAACGTTTTCGTTTGTTGTGTTGAAATGTAGAAGTGACAGCGCCCTCTCGGGCCATTTTGAATTGGAGGGTTAGGGGAAGTAGGGTTAGGTTAGAAATTGTGTAAGTTGAAACTGCATCGCGAATATCTAAATATATCTAGAGGATGAAAGTTGTTTTAAAATAGTTATAGGATTATGAATGCTTGATGAAAAGTATGCGTTGAGAATGATGCAGAGAGTTGGCTGAATAGTTGTGGAAATGGTTGTGATGATAAAAATCAAAGGGTGTAGAGAAATACGAAAGGGTCCTTAATAAGAAATAAGGGAAAGGCCGGTACCCCGGTGGTTGGTGCAAATGTATAATTCTCGCGTTTGTAGGGAAGGTGTTGCTGTTGTGTGTGATTGAATTGATTAATAAAAGTGACTATAGTTTGCTTGAGATAGAATTGTCCTGAGTTGTGGTCTTACACCAAGAGGGTGTTAGTGTAATTTTGAGTGTCCGTTGATATAGATGAAATTAATTGTTTGTAAATTTTTGAATTATGACATCTCCCAATCCAATGATGAATTATTCACCTTAAGATACCGCGAAAATTACAAGGAGATGTACCTTGTTCTCAAAGCTAGAGAAGTAATGAGTGAAATGGAAGACTGGTTGTAAGGAATTAATTGAAATAATGAGAGAACATTTACCTCGCGTTACTTTGTCCTTTAAAATGAGAAATGTAGGTAATAACTATAAATTCAGGAGTAAGAAATAAGAGAATTACTTTTTTCTAGATGTAAATGGATGCATTACTGAAGCGAAGTAAGAACTCTCTTTCAGTCAGGTAACAAAGAATTAAACTTTTTTGTCATTTCGTGCGAAGATGAGGTATCGTCACACGTCTCACACTCCTCTCTGGAATTTTAGTACTAGTATATCCTGATTCTAGCTTATGATGATATAGTGTTATACCTAGTAATTTGGTATACATAAAAGCTAAAGTAATTAGATAGATAAATAAAAAAGGTAAGATTAATTATAGTGATCTAGGTAGTATACCTTTAGATGTTATAATTTTAAGAGTTTAATTTGATTATTTGAAGTTTGAGTATTATATTGTGTGGGTTATATTATTAGGTATATGATTAGGTAGTTATGATGAATTATTGAAGTAGGGGTAGTGATGTGAGGTATAATATTATATATATACGTTTTAATACGTATTATTATTGTATATATTGTGGATGAGATATTACTATATTAATCATAAATTAGTATTAGGGTATACTATATATTGTGAAACGACGTAGGTGTATAATTTAGCGCTACCGCGCATAGTATCTTGAAAGTAAATGACATTGATGTTATCTCTAGAAATGTCTTCTCATTATTAGTAATGATAACTATGGGAAAGTTGCTTTGTAAAAATATTTGAGTAATGGGTAAATGTTATTATTTAGTTAAGTATTAATTTTGAGAGTGCGTTAAACAAAAATATAAAAAGACTTCATAATAAGTTGGATTATGTGATAGTATTAATGGTTAAATGAGATTCAAGTTACAGAACAATGGATTGATTTTTGTGGTCTCTTGGCCAAAAAGAATTTAGTGCCAATTGGAGGTTAATGATGAGCATTGTCAGGCCTTCTTCCAGAGATATTTCTCATTTAGGACTATGAGTATCAGCCATCTATTTTGGTTCTCGTGAAGGATATTTTCCTTATCAATAGGTTTAAGAAGAACCCACACAACACATTACAATACTCTATGAATATATACATAGGTGGCTAATCATATAACAGGAAAATTATATATATGAATTTTAATAAGATATTTTTTTGTAATATTTATATAAAAAAAATATAATGAGGGTAATAATCTACTGGTATGCTCTCAACCTCCCCGGTACCTCCTCGTAAAACTCTCCTGTTGTTTGTGTGAAGTGCTGGTGAAATTTTTAACATAATTTATTTTTGTTTTTCAACATTCCTCATCTATACTAATTTTCACTTACGCTGATATTCCAAGAAGTATATTATATAATTTTCTTTTAAGAGGTATCGTAGTTTTTGAATATATTATCTCGTTTAGAGGACTAATAGGTGTATTCTAGTTTGGTACCAGTATTATTATATATATATTATATATTATTGTATATTTATATTATTATATAATATATTATTAATTTTATACTTATTAAATATAATTATATTGATGATATACTATATTATATATTATTAATTATGTATATTATAGTAAATATTATGATATAATTATCAGTTGTATAATAGTATATATATATAGTGATTAATTTATATTATATTACGTATATTAATTTATATATTTTATTATATTATATATATTTTTATAAATTATATTAATTATATTACATTTAATATATATATCTATTTATATATTTAATATATTTTTATAATTAATATATATATATAATATGTGGTATTAATTATAAATTAATATATTTATATTATAATATAATAAGTATTATAAGTAATGGTGAGTAGTTGTATATATATGGTTAATACCTAGTAGAGTAGTAGTATGTAGTTTATCTACTAATTAATATTTTGAATGTTCTTTTCTAGGTTCTTTTTTTTTTTATAATAGTAGAATTTATTTAATTTATGTTATATATAATTATGGTATGGTCATAGAAGTATAATTTTGGATTAATGTATTGATATATTATGTTACTAAATTTTTTCGTTAAATTTAATGAAAGCTAATATTAAAATGAGTAACAAAACAGTCTTTAATAAACTCCGTGCGTATAATTATGGAACGTAGTAACTACTCGTAAGTCATAGATTTGAAAATACAATGTTTTTAATATCATAATAAACCATTTAGCTATGTCTATTCGAGAACAGCCATGTGTTTTTCGTGCCTCTTTTCTCTGAGCTCAATACTTCTTAATCCCAGGTTTAGCTCTCTCAAAAATATAAAATCGGTAATAGTGGAGGTTTAAAATTTCATTTCAAAGAGAAGATGACATAGAAGCAGTAGAGAGACAAAGAGAAGTGAGTTCCGGGTTTAGTGTTTTAAATAAAAGTTTCAGTTAATTAATAATTTCCTAAAATTAAATGACCTAATAAACGTTAAAGAATAAATAAATTACCGTACATGTAAAATAATGTTGGTGGTTAAAATAAAGCGTTAAAAATAGGTTAATTTAAGTAAGATCATCTCAATGTATAGTGTTGATTTTAGCTCTGAAGACTATTAAAAAGATGTTACAATAAACTGTTTTTAATAAACGATTCCACCCATGCTATTCTAACTTTATTGCTTATCTCACGTTACTGTTTAAAGGTAATGATCTGATATTTCTATACCCATTCCCATATATATATATTCTTTTTGTGTTTTTTTTTGTGGAAGAGCTAGGAATAAGATAAACCTATTCTATGATCCAACTCTAATCCGTGTAAGGATTGTCCCTCTGTAGCACTTTACTTCGGGGAGACCTCCAATAGAGTATGTCGCAGGAGAGAGTGCGAGGGTCTTCCGGCTTCCGAGGGTAATCCAGTCTACACACTACGCCACTAAACAACAAGGTGATCAGGCGATAGGAGTTCGGGTATTAAAAAAAAACCCGGTCGTTTTGTTGGTAAAATTATTTACAGACCACCACAGCTCCCCAGGAGATTTGTTGGGTTCGGATTCTCCCATTTTTTGTTTCTTGTGTTGGTAAAATTACTTTTTTTTTTCTGAGATTCATCAAGGGTCGTTCCCCTTTCGCCTACCCTGTTATCTGTGAGCGAGTTGAATAAGATTAACACTAGTACAAGCTCGTTGATTCCCTTCACAACCCATACGAGCCGTGCGAATAGCCCCTACCAATATATAATCGTAAGTATGTATGAGTTGGATACATTATCATTATAAAAAGTTTATTTATTAGTTGCTACATGTAGCTTATGGGCTATGTATTTCCGCTTGTTTCATCTTTCAATTTATCTAATATTTTTATTTTTTTTTTTTTTTTTTTTTTTTTTTTTTTATATTTGTTTTACCTAGATAGATTATATCACCGCCTAATATTAATATTTTGCCCAGGGATTATCCAATAATGATATTCCTTATTCCTCATAAATATAATATAATAGTTATATATATATAATATATATATTATATAGGTATTATAGGTTATTTAATTATATAATAATATATATATATATTATATATATTATATACTATGATATATAGTATGGTATATAATAATTCTAACAAGAGATGAATTAATATCCTGATATTATAATATATATATTCTTCATCTACCTTATTTTCAACCTAAAATGACATTACTGGTGTGGTAAGGGATTTCATTTTTAAAATCAAAATGAATCAGTAATATTTATCAATACTAAATCTGATGGAAGAATAATATATAGGTTAATAATTAATATGAATGGACAGTTGAAATATCTACAATAGAAAATTATAAATGATGACCCTAGCCTTACCCAACTCCCTCTAAGGTTTAGATGAACCTGTTAGGAGGCTCAATAAATATTTAATTTATAGTAAATGAAGGACTACGTTATTGGATTCCTAGGTGGAATGCTAACTATATATTAAATCTCTCAGCAGGATCTCAAAAAATCCACCCTTAATATAGTACTTCACGTGGTACGGCTAGTAATCAGGACCCTCAACTATTAAAGGGTATAGTAGAAAAAAAGTTACATTTTCTAGTGTTAGTAGGTAGAATAAGGTTTCTATTCCCGTTAATAATTTTGAGATACCACGATGAATGTGTATGAGCACAACAACGATGTTACTCTTCCCTTCACAAGGACCCCTAGCTTATATGTTCTCTCATTATAATCTTTTAGATATAATACTGCTAAACCATTGCCATTCACTCCATTTATGCACCATTCCACATTTCTCTCCTTCAGACATATATTTACTGAAGAAAACCATAATTACGAACTTTTATTACTTTTCGAATGGCCTACTCACATTAGAGAACGTCGTCTTGCCGTTGTTAGTGTCTAATACGAACGATTATACCCTGCCACTGTCTCCCATTCTGAGATAATGCTATAGAAAGTTGACCGACAAACTTAACTTGTTCATCAAACTTTTTCGATGCTATGATGGTAATACTCAACAAACCATCTCAACGATTATGTTTTATTGAGTGCATTTTACTTGCTTTCTGGTTTACTCCCTTCTTAATACTTAACCGCACCTACACAATAAAATCATCTAACTTAAATATTGAAATTATTAACATTCAAACCATTATAATTTCAAAGCTACTTCTAACTGTCCTTGCCTTAAGAGCCCGAAAGATGCTTACTTCATTTATGAACACTTGTATTTAGAAACTATTATATAATGAATAAACAATATTTATGCAGTATAAAATAGAAAGTTTCAGCTTTGTATTACCATCTTCTATCCAAACACGTATAATAACAATTAATATTCAAATAGAGAGAGTATAACAGAATCACTGATTATCCTGGGCATTCTTGCCGCCGTCGAGGTTTGTGATAAGAGGGATTACACTCGTAGCCGCCTGACTAATAAAGACTGTAAGATCCTTATAGTCCTCCTTATAAAACAGGTTCTTTGAGAACTTATTAATATTGAAATAGTTGCCTAACCTCTCAAGCAACCTGTCTGCTATATCACCAAACTTATTACCTACATAAGGTGAGGCTCCTGCATTCCATCCCGTCTCGCGCCGTACATCATCTCGATGGTTAGTACCCTATTTAATATATTAAAACGGTCAGAGGCATCAAGTGTTATGTTCTTCGCCTGTCTCATCCTTCTACATTAATACTATTTTCTTTACTATCAATAACTTCCATCACTTAATGAGAGTTGACTGTGACTCTATTAAATTCTCAAACTTTCACTAAATTTATAACCATGTATCTTAATCTTTACTTAACTCTATTTAATCTATACTTGTGTAAACTTTTCTAAAATCCCCTCTACTATTTTTACTCACCCTTGCATAATACTCTCTTAACCAATCTCTTCAAAACTTTATCAGATTTCGTCCACTAACAATAACCTTAATAAAATATCGATTCACGCTTATATTATAAAATAGGTTTAAGTGGGCACCCTCTCAACTCATTTATTTTATATTCATTTACTTAATTACCCTGAATTCCGTCACTGTGCAATATAAATATCCCTCTACAATGAATATCAAATAATCTTTATCATTAAATTTAACCCTTACATCTACATATACATAATTTAAGAATAACCAAGGAGTCAATATAAAGGCATACTTCTCCATGTTATCTCTTCACTCCTTCTATTTAATATAACTAATAACCATATTCCAGTGTGTCGGTACAGCCCTCAATTGATATTTAACTAAGTCACGTTATGGTCACTTGGGTGCAGTCTGTTAATATACGCATTTGTTTAATTCAATGATTTTTAATATCTGCTATTAACACTTTTATTTATAAATTTCTAACTTATTCTAACATCTGCCATAGACCTTCCCTATTTATACCTTATCGCATACCCCTGTTGTGTCAATATCTCAATTAAATCTAAATATAACTAAAATTTTATTCTTCCTCGCCCTCATTTTCTCTATTACTAATTTTGCTTAACAATAATTGATACTAATAAAGTAATGAATTTGATACTCCACACTTTAATAAATCCTTCTGTATATAACTACTTCCTAAAACGTCACCCTTGGTTCTTCACCAATGCAGTCCTTTACTCTCCAGTCACTCGGCGCACCCTTTTTGAATAACTAAAACACCAAGTAATCGAACTATTTAATATATTAACTTCCCTACAAATCAACTTAACATTATTTTATATAACTAATAAATTAAACCTTAATTATTTCTACTTAGTAATTCCCTTTATCATCCTAAATTTATACTCCCTTATATAGGTTATATACTGTCGACTTAATACTAATTAATTTTGTGCTTCTCTTCCTAAAATTACTAATTTGGTAATACTATATTTACCTAATCCATAAACTACTATTTATATTACTACAACTATCATAGATACTCTCTATAGTCAATAATTCATCCTATCTTGCCTCTAAGTTATAATTGGATCTCATTTTTTCACCATAGTAATTTCATTATAATTAACCTGCAGTAGTAATTATTATTAACATTCTGTTACTTATATTTTTAAATCATTTTTATTACTTACCCATTCCTCCTCTTTGCATAAATACTCTATTCATCTCCAAAATTAACCTTATTTAATCGCTTCTATATTAATGATATTATGTACCATCAAACCCACACCACAGTTCATTATTTCACTCTACTATTTCATTTAACTGCCATTATATACTATACACCCCCCCTCCTCCCCCCCCCCCCTCTCCTGATTTATCAATAAGTTATAGTTTTATATCATTTTCCACAAACTCCATCATTTACTACACTCCAATTTCCTAAATCCAGTTTCCCTACCTTAAATCCACCCACCCTCTATATATCATTTATATTATTATTATCTTTAAAGGCCTATTAAGATAAACTTATTTCTTATTTATTAAATTTTCTATTTCTTATTCGCGCTTCTCTCCTTCTCAGTTAAAGAGTCTCCCATATTTTAATTCTCATCTTTGTATAATAGTCTCACCATTATTTTTTATTCACTTCCTATCCATAAAAACTTGTTCTTTTACATAGAAAACCTCTTCCTTTTATTCTTTGTTAAACATCTTTTACTTATCAATTATAGCATTTATTCTCATTTTTCCTTTCACTTATATATGATAAATTGATTTCGTATTTTGAAATCTTCAATTAATTTGTCTTTTTATCGAATTAATATTTTACAAAACCCACTCCTGGACTATTCTGTTTACTTTTATATTATCCTCATTATCTCATACCGTCATTTCCTCACTCTCTTTCGTAATTACCACATTATTTCGCTGTTAAACATTCATTTACATTTCGCTAACTTTATGCACACCCACCATAAACTTATTTCTTAAATTTAATGCAACTGCTCTTACAAATTTTTAATAAAATTCATATTTTTAAGCTTTTTATATCCAATTAATTAATTAATTATCTCAAGTTGCATCATACTATCATATCAAACTGATTTATTCTACTTTAAGCGGAAACCGTTTGAAAATAACATACTTATTAATTTTTAATATTACCATTGTTTTCTAAAACTCTATTATAAACCTTCTCACTTCTTAAATTTATAACCCCTCATACTTTTCTTACTCAGTTATCAAACCTTTACCTCTCCATCTCAAGTCTACCCATAACTATACTTAATTTTACATAGTACAAATTAAAGTACATTGAGATTGAGAAAGAGCTCCTAAACTCAACTCTCTTCCCTGAATTATAATCAATTCCTAAATAATCATATTATCTTCAACATCTCCTTCTATCTAACCAACACCAAAATCAATTCATATACTCTTTTCACTCATTTGATACTCACATTCTCTATTCTCTTATCAACCAAATACTCTAGTATATTATATAATGGGATAATCACTCTTGTGTTGATATAAAGATAAGTATTATCTTGTTTACATACACATACCTTCTCTCACCCTTCACTCAGATTCTATAATTCACCTTTGCCTACCCTCATCTTGCAATAATTTCTCCTGACACCGCCAAAACATCTCTGTTACTTTAGTTATATTACCATGCCTTTTCTTATTTAGTAATACATATATTTAATATTTATATTTATATAATATATATATATAATATTATATTAATTGATTATATATATATTAATTATATATATATTTATATATATAGTAGTATTACCAAGAGTTTGACTCTAAGGATATAGAAATCCAATAATAAAAATGTATCATAGTTATATGTTTCTCAATATTTTGAGGTTATAATACCATACATAATTTTAGGGTTAAAACTAAAATAACCCTATAATCACCTAACCTGAACTATTATATCATCGACATATGGATATTATTATGAAATCTAACTAAAAGTACCCTAAAATAGCCTGGACCCATAAAAATTAAATTTAGTGGGAGTCCTTATTATGTAAAGGAAGGTCATCTTTGATAAATTGTCGTTTTTTCTACTGTGATTAAATTAATAATACAAATACTATAATTATATTTATAAAAGGAAAAGAATCAATTTTTAAAATAAAATAAAAAAAAAAATGTAAAAATACTTAATTCATACAAATAATATTTTGTTTTTCAAATCTTATTGATGTGTTTTTATTTTTTCAAAAAGAAACTATATTACTAAAAAGCCTCCTGTTTTTTTTCATAAAATCACCTAATCAGGCTTAATTAACATCAGTTATAACATTTAAGACAGAGTTAAAGTAATATCAATGATGATCACCTATGAATAATTAGACTCGTTCCCACATATAGTACTTTTGTCTTTTATATTATCATACCCATGACGATTCAGAACCAACTCAGGAGACAGCTTGTATTAAGAGTTCCTATTTCTTATATACAAAAATTTTTGCAATAATTATTTATATTTATTATTCATAACTTGGCGTGCTGGAGCATCTTTAACTGTAATAGATTTTACTAATATTTTATTTGTGAATTAATATTATTTAATTATAACTCTTTCAATGTTTAAGCTAATACGTAAATTTTAAAATACCGACTCGTTAATAGAATTTTTGGTGTATAAATATATAACTTAACTAATATTATATTAATTTATAATTATTTTATTTATTACTTTATTAATTATTATTATTTTATATTCTTTCTTATTCTTTCTATTCTTTCTTTCTCTGTATTAGTAATTACAAAATTATTGGTAGGTAAGGTTAGTCATGATAACCTAAATAGCATATTAATACGGTGTGGTAGTAAATAAGAAAAGCTTAGTAGGGAACATGACAAACTCGTCGAAAATAGTATAAAAGCCCTAAGCTCAAATGGCTCATTACCGGCATATATAATCCCCTCTATTGTACATTAAATTATTAGTGATAGAAAGCTACGTCGCAGACAGAAATCACAACCTATTATTAAGAGCGTATCTATGGCTAAGACCTATATAGCTCGCTACGGCACACCTTCAACTATGGTAAATCGTCAATTGTAGGGTTCATCATCATCCCTTGCACCAGGTGGGCCACAACCATTTTGCCCCC
>JABUQX010027575.1:0-20000 GCA_015478945.1 Trachelipus rathkii | reverse complement strand
ATATAGGTCTCTCGTGGCGCTTCACGTAGGAAACTAGGTCATATGAGTTAAGGATACTATATTCCCCCCTCGGTAGGAAGTAGGTCTTTCACGGGATAATCTCACCCCCGTCATCTTTCTAGTAATTTATGTATAGTGTGTCGCGGGGTTCTCTAGCCCCTACCTACTAATCGGGGTAATATGGTAAATAAAACTCACCCCCCTCTATAGTGATGATTAATAGCTCCTCGAGGTTATTCGAGTTACAAACGCGTTAAATTCATATGTCCGTAATGTTAAATACCCTTTACAAATCTATTATTATGACAAATTATTATATATTTTAAGCTACCTATCTTCCCATAGGCTGCACGCCAAAAAAGAAAAAGTAGCTATGTATTTAAATAAGGTAATTTTTTTTGGACTATTGTTGTGTTTATTTCTTCTCTCTATTTCAACAATCATTTATTACGTGAAACATTGATGTTTTTGGTAATTGTTTAAATCCCTCACGGATTCCGAAGTATTAGTATTTTCCTTTCTACCCTATGTTTGTTGTTGATAGTTTTATTTGTATAGTTAGAAAATTTTTGTGTTTCTTGTTTTTTTTTCGTATTTTTTTTTTATTTTGTTGATATTTGTTTTTTTTTTTAATTTTTCTAATAGAACCAACGTTTTCACGTTATCAGTTTGTAAATAAAAGTTTGCCCAGAGTACATGCATCCTCCACCAATTGTAAATGGATACAACTTCTTCTTTCCAAGACACATGGGTAAAGTAACTGTTTTGATTATGAGTTTTATTTTTGTGAATATGTATTTAAAAGATTTTTATGTTTTTCACTTTATTTTATTAATTATTTATACTAAGAGATTCTTCTATTATTATTATTTATATATTTTATTTTATATTATTTATTTTTTATTTATATTATTTTATTTATATATTATTTATATTTATTGTATTTTACTGAACTATTAAGTTAATTATGTTAAATAGTGAATTAACTTAAAGATTTTGCAGATTCTGGATCATCATTTGCAAATAATAGTTCTTGGAAAGATGTAATGTGCCAACACTTTCTCAGACTGTCATTAACTGTGGTCATTTGATTTATTTAATTATATTAAAATATTAGATGAAATGAGGTCATCTCCATCATGTCAATTTTTCCTTTTATTAAAAATTGTTATGTATTAAATAGGTTCTAAAATATATTTGAAATAGAATAATAAATAATATTCTTTATATACCCTAACTTCGTTTATCATAACAGACTTTCACATTAAGCAACCAAAGTTAAAAGGATCTGCTTAATTTTCATGATTATTCTGTAACCATGACTACACAGGACGTCTTGCTTTCTTTCTTTTTATTTTTTCAACATATTTCTTTCCAATACGCGTATAGTAATTGCTTTAATATTCAATCAACTCTTTAATTTGCTTGGTTTTATATTATTTGATACCACTCTCTTACTCAACACCAGCCTTTCTAAAAACTTTCCAATTTTTTTTTTATCGGAGATCCCTGAGTAAGAACAAAATTAATCTGTATTGCATTTCTTTCCACAGATAAACAGAAAAATCCTTCTTTTCATTGCAGTTTCTCACTTCTCTTTTTTAAATCTATTACATACGTACATACATTTTACACATTTCTCAAGATGCCTTTCTTGAATTGTCTCAACTTTTTATTGTCACATATTCTGAACTGCAGGATTGTTTTGTGATCTCTCATTTTATTTATAAAACCTTTATGCTCTTATCCTTGCTACTTATTGTTACTCTTTCTTTACCTTATATTCTCTAATCTATCCCTCAGTTTAATGTTAGTAGCGTTTCTTTAAACACTCAATGCCAGAACCATTTGTAATTCCGGCTACCAAAGAAGATCAGCTCCAGAAAAAAAATGGAATGAGAAAAAAACAAACCCTAACATAACAATAAATTATAGAAAAATTTATGTAATAAGTTAAACAATAATAATATTACATTAATCATTAAATGACTCATTATAAAAATTATTAAAGAACATCATGAACTTAAATCAAATTATTAAATTCTTAACAATGTTAAGTGAAGTTATTAAAGTAAGTAATAATAAAAACCAATTTAATTAAATCATGGGTCAAAAGAATAAAAAATAAAAATACAATCAAAAATAAATCCTACCTGGGCAATGTTGTTGTCCAGTTTTTTTTTCTACAATACTACACCGATAACCACAATGAACATTCAACGTGAAGTTACCACATCACTATCGGAAATCTAAAAGAAAAACAAAAATTGACTACTTTATAATACCTTTAATAAAAACCAGAGACAATACCAATAAAAATAATAACAATGATAAGCATAATATTAATCATTAATTCAATTAACCATTAAAACAATAAGAAAAATCAAACATTAATAACCCTTACCAAGAAATTCAACGAAAGAATCCACATCTACCAGAAAATGAAAACGTTCCACAAAAACACATCCAAATCTTCAACAGTCCAACCATTCCTCTTCCTCAATATTAAGCGGGATCCCATAAACTGAGTCCATTAATCATAGAGTAAGTACCCTTTTCTAAAGTATTCCAAAAGCAAATTATTCTTTGAAATCAATAATCCAAACCATATATAATCATACTTTAATTTGTAATTGAATGCTAAGGTTTAAAGTTATACTTAACTGAAAAACAAAATTTAACTTTAAATAACTTTACATAAAATAAATGAAATTTAAATTATTAATTTTCCCCCTTTATTTATTAAATTTTAAAATCGCACTAATACACTAAATTCACTGAATCTCTTTGTACTCTCCATGTTGGTTGAAGTTCATTCTTCTTTCAGGCAGACTCATCATCTTCATCATTCGCCCTGTACCTAAAAACAGACAAAATAAAATTATGAGACAACAGCCAAAAAAAACTGAACTACTACATCCCTCCCACCTAAGTTTGTCTCATAATTTTTAAACCCACAATCACTATCCATTTATAACGCCGTTGTCATCACCCAATCATACTCTTTTACAACACCTCTACTCCTAAGTAAACTGATACGCGTTTCTTCCATATTCCATCACTTGTTCACTGGGTTTTTTCCCACCAACCTTCCTCTCTTTCATCACATACCTCTACTACTTCATTCACACTTCCTTCCCTAGGTAAACGCTCAGACATTTCTGCAATCTCTTTCTCGATCTCTCTCATTCTGGGCATTTGCCTTTTATACATTCATTACTTCATTCCAATTCCACATACAAAATTTACTCCAGATCAAATCCACTTCCATATCCACTCCTACATCTCTAATATTTCTACAAATCCTGCTAACACACTTCACTCATTTTCATCCAATGGAAACTTGCAAACTGTGTAAGTACTTTTTCTCAGTAACCACTGCAAGTGAGAGGATTATGCCATCCAAAATCCTGAAAAAATACTCCATCATTCTCATTATCATCGTTAAATATACAACTTTAACCATACATACTCCACATTACCTCGGATAGTTATCTTACTTTTGCGCTTTTCTATTTCTGTTCTCTTTCCACCAACACTAATTTCTTTCCCCTGTAATGCTCAACAAAATCATTTTAACCACTATAGTCCCATTCCTCATTCAAGCCTCCTCAATTCACCAAGAAACTTATATTGGGATGAAATGCCTAAGTAATAACAGGGGTCCCTCCACGGCCCTCAACTGTACCTTGATGGGTACCCGATTAACTCATTCTACTGGCCATCATTCCTCACTTTTCCAACACATTAACATACCCATTAGGTACTATGAGACCCTTTTTACATCTACGGCCCTTCAATACTTTTTATCTCCATCCTTCAATCTACCACGTTCCAACTAAACCGCGACCTTGTTCCTTCAATCACTTATCCTTCAACCCTTATCCCCTAAGCCTTAGAAACTTGGCAAATCCTTTAAATGTACATTTAAGCGCTATACCTTCAGGTAACCCAAGCCTGGGTTTTACAAACTTCTCAAAAATTAACTATCCAAATAACAAGGAGACATACCATAAGTTTGCTCTATGCACAGTCATATTATAAGCCCACAACACTTTCCTAACCAATAATCCCAAAAATTCTCCTCCTATTTCACTCAATCATTCGTAATCATACCTCACTCAGAACGTCCCGAATCGTTCTTCTCTGCTAAACCCATTCGAACTCGGCAATATACGGCGCGTCGTTCTCAATGTTCAATTGCCCCAATCACTCACCCTAGCCACATTTCGCACTTAGATCTTATGTCTTCACCGGCAAACAGCATACACAAACCTTACTTTTTGATCCACCATCACCCATCCAATTCCTACATATACCCACTCGCAGTCACTGGCAATGAAACGCAATCAATCACTACTAACTAATCAAAAGGTTCATTCACATCATTCGTAACACAGGGGGTTTCACATACATTATCTGATACTTTCCCTTCTGACATTCCTCACAAGTTGTAGCAACATCATTCACTATCTTTCTTAACCAGGGATTAAACACTCTCTTTCATACATTCCCACAATTTAAACTTTCCCATGTGACCAAACCTACGATGGATCACTAACGCCATCCCTACCATTCCAACTACAGAAAACACTGGTACATACAAATCATCCTCTCACACTTTCCTAATATAATAAACCACATTCGCATACACATCAAACCTTTTCGCAAATACCCTAAAATATTCTATCAACTGGTCCCACCTACACACTTCCTTACTGACAAAAATACATTTTCTCAGCATCACAGACCATAGACCATTTCCTCTTGCATTACTCGATATCTTTCATGCTTAACAGTTCTTCATTCCCCACACCAACCTCTCACCATGCCAACAAAATCAACACACACATCATTCTCTTCTGCATTCTAACAATCTCACGACTTCCCTTTCAACAACCTTTCATTCCCTACATCCTACAGACAACCTATTCACCCTCAAAAAGTCAAATCCTCCAAAACAAAAAAACAATACGCGCATTCGCTCCTACGTCCAGCAACAACAAACTATGTTCCACTTTCCCCTAAGCGTTCCTATTACTACCTTTAACAAAACCTCTTCAAAAGCGACAAAATCACCTGACCGGTTATATCCCTTTGGAATCTTCACATTTGTAAACTCCTCCTCTCTATCTGCCACGTTACTTGCTCAATCTCAGTACCAACAAGATGCATTCACTAAAGAAATCTGAGGCCCCCAGTTTATTTAATCATATCACAAAATACTCTCTCCACATTCACCTGCACTTTTCAACCTCCATTCTTCACTTTCCATGTTCGCAATCAACGACCTCTTCGATTTTCCCTGGACAAATCATTTTCACATTCTCATCACTCTCTAATAGACACTCCTCCAACTCCAATTCCAAAACATATTCATTCATAATATTAAAATAACTCTTATAGTTGATTACCCAATTATAGTGTACCCCACTTAACACCTGTAAATTGAAGCTCTCCCACCTTTGCAACACTTACACGCCTCACTCCTATACAAACCCGTCCTCTCAACCACACATAAATTGCACAACATACACTAACTACCTTAACAACTTACCTTACACAACAATCTATGTAACCTCTTGCACCGGAAGCACACCTACGTTACACATAGCCTTTACTCCTTCATAAAAAATTTCATTCTTCTTCCTATACCCTATTCTGCTCAGGTTTCTTACATTCACCTTTTCAGTCTCTCATAATATACCGCAATTCTATCTATATCTCGAGGCAGCTCTTGAAACCACCTAATCCCTAGCTAAATCCTGTAACCCATACAACACACTTTCGAACATGGAATCCACCCCCACCTTGACTTTCCTTTCCCTTCATTTCAAATCCCTTAGGTAAATAATACCGGGTCTATCACTATCCATTTTCTTCATACTCTCACTCTCCAGGCTTCTTGACGATCAAATCAGTACAAATCTTCATTCTTTCACCCGGCACATACTCAACTACATAATCAAAATCTACTCAAATCTTCTAAAGTTTCTGCAAAACTTATATCCACAATACACATACTTTTCATTCCTACTATCAAGGGTTGGTGATCCGTTCGCACAACAAACTTAATCCCATACAAAAACGGACGCAACGACTTCAAACAAAACCTCAAAGCAGCCAACTCTCTTTCAATCGTGGAATACTTTCGCTCCGTCATACTAAATGCTTTCGAAACATATGCAATCACTCGTTTTCTTTCAATCCCATCAATCAAATCACCTGTTCTTGCATCAAACAACCCCCATACAATACCCACTTGCATCCGTATACACTTCCAGAGGTTTCGCATTCTCACTATAATCCGGATAGGCCAGCTCTACATCCTTTGCGACTTCCGCTTTCAACTTTTCAAACGCTTCATTCATTTTATCATTCCACTTCACAATCGTACTCTTCTTTTTCCCAGTCCATTCAGTCAAGGGTTTCATCACTCCCGAACAATCTTTCATAAACTTCCTTCCAAATTCTACCAAACCTAAAAATCCTCTCAACTCTCTAACATTCCTTGGCTTCGGAAACTGCCGAACTTTCTCAATAAACTTTTCAGCTTTCTTTAAAAACCATTTGCACTCACCTTGTGTCCCAAGAATTCAATCTCATCCGCAAACCACTCACACTTCTCAACTTTCACTTTTATACCTACCTCCTCTATCTTTTTCAACACATCATTCACTAACTTTAAATGCTCAGGGAAAGATTCATTCATCACTAATATATCATCTATAAACACCATCACATTCTTACTGGGAAAATCATTCATAACCACATTCATCGCCCTCTGGAATGCTGCTGGAGCATTTGCTAACCCAAAGCTCAAATTTCTGATAATGCCGCTTTGCAGTCGAAAAGGCGTCACACACCCACTATCCTCTTCCACTGGCATCTGATAATACCCTCGCACTAGATCCATTTTCGAAAAAACTTTCATTCCATACATACTATACACGCACTCTGAAACTACACACATAGGGAACCTATCTTTCACAGTCTTTTCATTCACCTTACGATAATCAATACATAACCTCAATCGTCCATCAGGCTTTCGCACAGGCACAATCGGACTATTCCACGGACTCTCACTCTCTTCCAACACACCTATTCGCTCTAACTCTTCACACTGCTCTTCAATCTCATTCGCAACGGGGGAGGAAAGTGCCGAGGACGTTGGTATATTGGGGTGTCATCCGCTTCCGATAACACTATGCGAAACGCAGGCAATTTCGCATCCCCAAAAATCCTCATCGCCCTGACTCAGCGTTTTCCTCCTTTCCCATAACATTCCGTAAAACCTTTTGTCTCCTTACCCCCACTCAAACCTTCCTCACCATTTTTACTTATAATTCTACCATTTCATCATATACGCACTGCCCCAGTTCTTCACCACAGAGTTTGAACCACAACTTAACCTTACTCTTCCACACATCATACTCATCTGCACTTAAATCACCTTTAAACTCCGGACATGCTCTACGCACCCTCTTTTCTACAACCACTTCCACCTTCTTTTCACTCTTGTCACCACCGGTACCACTACCATCACCGTCCTTTCCCATGTCACACTAAGACACACACTCCGAACCCAACCAATCAACCAGAAAAACACTACTACTGTCTTGTTACACCACGTCACACACACCACAACCAGAGCAGAAGCGTAACTACGCTCTGCTACCACTGAGAAATAAAATAGTGGTAACAAAACTACTACTTCAAAACAATACTACTCACCAACTGAGTTCTTGTTCATTGAATCACTGAACAAGCCAGTGTCAGGTTTGCCTGATTTTCCGATCCTTATTCACTACTTCTTCTAAATCATTACCGGAGATATAGGATGAATAACTATCCCATTTGCAAAACTCAAAAACTTATATCCCAATAACAACATCAATAATACTTTTTCATTCTCACTACTATCAATCACATAAAACTCACTCTCCTCCATGCCTATTCCTCCTATCCTAACGCTCTCTCTAAATTTTACTTCCACCGGTACCAACACATTACTAATTCCTTTAATATGACCCCTACCGACTTCTTTCTGATCTTCCCTTATATTCCATCCCATCAAATGCTCCTTTATACACAACACTAACCATACATCCAGTATCAATCAAAGCTCGAACCTCAATATCTCCACAATAAACCTTAATACTCATAAATTCATTCACAGGACCAACCGAAAACACATCGACACTTACATCCCCTATCTGTGACAACCTAATCTCACCTAAGGGTTCACCAGCTGCAACCCTCAAGGCAACTCGTTTCCCGGATTGAATTACCCTTACATTCTATTCAATCCAACAGGCCTGACTCTACTATCGCGGTTAAACCGGACCACTCAACAACAATTACCAAAACCTAGTACAATCCAAGGAATTAAACTCTGACCTGCCCTCCTGGTTGCCTCAACTTCCGAGCACATTTTCTCATGCCAATTATGCCCCTATTTTCCCACATTATACATACAAGTGTTTCTTAGTGTGTGACCCACACAATCGCCTATGAAAAGATGGCCCCTCGATTTACCTTACAGTTGCCCGACAATACTGGTTGCCTGTCTCTTTGACTCCCTGTGGACAATCATTTGCACCCAATGATTCCACACTTCCGCGATCTCCTACATTCCCAGCCCTTTCGGGTCCGCACAGTTTACCCTGTGAAAATTATGAGTCACTTGCACGACTAAGTGAAGTGACTCAATCGCTGCTGTCCAAGTTTGTTTTCTTTTCCTTTTTTTGATTTGTTTTGTTTTTTTGTTTTATTTTTTTATTTCATTTTATAATACATTACTACATGGTTCAGAATGATCGTAATGATCCTATTTTCCCACAGACAAAAGCACTTCACATCTCCTATTTCCACCCACATTCTCTTTGGTTACACGTACCTCTCTAATCCTCTTGACCTTGATTATACCCTTGACCTTGGTTATAACCATCATTAAAACCATCATTCCCTCTCACATTCACATTTCCACCAATTTGACGACTCAGAATCCTGCATAATAATTACGTCATACACAACCTCCTGCTTCAACCTGTTTTTCATGCATGTACTCTCCAAATACCACCTTAGTTTAAAAATCTTCTTCAATAAATACTTCTCACCATTACTTCATAGGGGTTTGCCTTCAGGGCGGTCTCTATACAATCTATACTGAGGGGGTGGTGAAGCACTCTTTCATTCAGCCGCATCCTTCCCTAGCCACATTACACCTCACGTGGGTTTCTGATTCTCCTCTCGCTCTGCCTTCCAAACTCCCTATCTTTGAATAAACAATTTCCAAAACATCCTCCCAAAGTCAATCGCTCTCTCCGCCATATATCTCAAATTTTTCTCTTTCCTACGCAAGTTTATATTATCTATATACCGCACCGCGTACGGAAACAGTTATCCAAAAACTTCTTTTAACAATTTATATTCTTTGTTCCACATCTCATCAATCATTCTATTCTCCCAAACTTCTTTAACTCGCGTACAGGGTTTTCCAAGTCGGTGCACGTATACATATCAATCCTTTTCATTCTTTTTCCACGCCTGCTTATCAAAAATTCATTCACCTTTCTATACTTTACTCCCCCTTTCACTTCTCACAACCTGGTCCACTATCCTCTTTTTCACCACTTCATACTTTTGGTTCACAACCAACACTGACAGCCTTTATAAAATTCCAACATTCGCCCCTCCAAAAATTCGCCCAACTCTTTTCACCCAAAATACCTATTATTGTTCATCACTTCTCCCTGTCAAATAACCGCTCTGTATTATTTCCCTAAAAAAACGTCATACAACCTCCTTTGTACCAATATACACATTAAACCTTATTTTATTTTGGGGATATATTTCACTCTAATATAAACACACACTTTATTTCTCTCACCCTTTACGACTGTCAGAGCTCAGAACAAGATCCCGTCGTCATTTCCTCATCACATCATCTCACCTTTTCCAAAACCTTCATATAATGATGTCTGATACTTTTATCTTTTCATTTCCGCTTTCATGTCTCCTATTCTTTAAGAGTCTTTTTTTCTTACTACTTTATTATCCTTTTCTCAAGTATCTTTCATTTTTTCTCCAATTTTTCTCCATCTTTCCTCCATTCTTCACCTTATATTACATCCTTCTCCTCCATCCCATATCCCCATCCCCTTACTATCCTCTAGTCCACATCACTTAACCATCTCCTGCTTCATGCAACTTCTTCTTCATTCATTCTTTGGTCTCTCTCATCTCCGCTCCTTCTTTTCCCATTTCCAGTTCCTCTTGCATTTTTGCTTACTTATTTGGAGTTATGAGGGTCTACACCTTTGTTGGGTTCCTATTTCATTTCACGTTCATCCTTCTTTACAATACCTATCAGGCAAACCTTTTATTCATCTTTCCCTCCATAGTCAACTCATTTTCTCCTCCTATTCTCTCTTCCATTTCATTTCGTTTTCTCCATCTCTTTCATTCCCTCTGATAATTCTCTCACCTTCTCAATCAGTTCTTCATTCTCTTTTTCCTTTTATTCGCAAGCTTCCTTTACCTATATTCTACCTCTACCAACTTATTCCTCAACCAGTAGCCATTTCTAGCCTACTACTTACTACTTTGTTTCTAGCTTATACACTACGTCTCCATATCAGCTATTGTTATCCTATCCTTCGAGACAGCCCCGAGTTGGGCGCCACCAAAATTTTATGATATAGCGGATTTTACCAATTAAAATAAAAACCGGGCCTCAATAGTTATAAATTTCAAAAGAGAAGTGGGGCTGGCCTTCCAGGAAAGATAAATGGGTGTTATAAAAAAAATAATACACATACACCTTATAAATTTATTACAGAAAAAATTACCATACACACACTTTACAATATAAAATATAAATATTAATGAATATAAAAATGAATAAATGAATATATAACACGGTTAATCCTAATAACGCCTTTAGGTACCCAACCAAATTATAGATACCACTTACCCACCCCTTTCAAAGACTATAGTTTTGTCCCCTTCATGTTTTGTACTTGTGAAACCCTAAAATATACAAAATACCATTTAATAAATGTAAATATAATATAAATGTAAAATAAGAAATAGAATTGCATATAATATATAATAACAATTAAAATTCAATATTAAGAAAAAAATATTAAATTGATGAAATAGTCAATTTGGTTAAATAAATTCAGTTATGTTTGCGCAAGTAAATGTTTAGTTTGCGCAAGAGAATTTATAATTTTGTTTTAGGTTTTAGATATTTCTCACTTTTTCATAAAAATGTTTTTCGAAATTTTCAAATGTTTTCTTTTGGTTTCGGCTTCACATTTCTAAAACTTGTTCTTCTCAAACTTTGACACGTTACTAAAATTTAACTTTTTAGTTTTTCCTTAAGTTTTCTATTCAATATATGGTGAACGATAATTCTCAAATGTTTAATTTCCTTCAATCTTTTGATAATCTATTAATTAAATTTCATTAATTTCTTTTCCTATATTTCCGTTATATTTTTCAACTTTTAGTTTTCAAATTTTAATCTTCTAATTTTCCCTTTTTACAATTTTCACTTCTCTTTTTAAATCTTTTCAGTTTAAAGTATCCAAATTTTTTATAATTTTATTTTAGTTTTATAAATGTAATCGTAATTTTTATTTTCCCGTTTCGTTTACAATTTCAAAATCTAGGTAGTACCATAGGCACTACAGTCAGGTTTAGGGGTACAGCACCTTGGAAATTTATCGGTACCCAAGTACGTACCATGATCCACAATGAATACTGGTCACAGTAATTCAAAGAAATGGAACCAAAAAAAATCCCGGCTCCAAAGAAGATCAGCTCCAGAAAAAAACTGGAATGAGAAAAAACAAACCCTAACATAACAATCTCCCTACTATTATCCCTAATCATCTTGAAGATAAATCCAGCATTCTACACATTTTCCTAACCCCCAATCTTTCTCCTTATTACATTAAACTCATTTCTCATCTGGGCTCTCAAATGTTAATCAACATCATGAACTTAAATCAAATTATTAAATTCATAACAATGTTAAGTGAAGTTATTAAAGTAAGTAATAATAAAAACCAATTTAATTAAATCAATGGGTTCAAAGAATAAAAAATAAAATACAATCAAAAATAAATCCTACCTGGGCAATGTTGCAAGTCAGTAATGCTCTACAATTACTACATTTTTTTTTCCTTTTTTTTTTTTTTTCTCCTGATTAAATCTATTCTATATGTATTTATCTATATCGTGAAGTTACTCACATTAATATCGGAAATTTACACACGCACATAATATCATATTACATGATCTTAATCTTTATTATATATTTTAATAAATACCCAGCTATGATACTCAAATTATATATATTATATAACAATTTATATATGTTTTTCAATATATAATTTAAATCATTTTATTTAAATATCTATTTAATTTATACAGTGATTACTATTCTCTAATATCATTTATATTAATCTTACTAAGTAATTCAACGAAAAGAATCCACATCATCCAGAATATAATTATAAACGTTCCTATTACAAAAATCACATTTCCAATTCTTCAACATTTCCCAAACCATTCCTCTTCCTCTCAATATTATATTTCTTGATCACCATATAACTGTAGTCCATGTAATCATATTATATTAGTTACATCCTTTATAAAGTTTATTCCAAAAGCAAATTTTCTTTGAAATCAATAATCCAAACCATATATATATTTTATTTTATTTTTATCATATCTTTATTTTATATTTATCCAAATTTATTTAAAATTATTACTTAATATTATATAAATTCTAGTAATTTTTATCTTTATATATAGTATTTACTATATAGATTAAATTATTATAACGTTTATTATTATTTTTTATTTTTTCCCCCTTTTATTTATATTATATATTTGAATAACGCACTATTACATCTAAATTCAAATCTTGAATCTCCTTGTCTCTCTATTTTGTTGTATTAGTTTTATTTTTAGGGAATTTTGTTTAGAATTTTTCATTTTCACATCGACTAAAACAGAAAAAAATAATAATTTATGAGACAACATGAACAAAAAAAATATTTGTAACTAAATATGGAGTTTAGTGAATGTGTTTGGGTTTTATGGTGCAAGAAAGGAATAGGTATTTTGGGTGTGTATGTATTTGTATTATATATATGCGATTGAGTTACACTTATTTCGCGCGCTCACGCCATTGTGAGGTAAGAGATTGACACGCAAATCGAAAAACTCTGCAGGTATTACTAAAAAAGATGAAGATTTACTAGATAGAAACTGATTTCAAGTGACGGAGGCGAGATGGGTGATTGATTGGATTTGGAAGTTGTGTATAAAGCGTTTATGGAGGTATAGTTCCAAGGAATTGGAGGGGAGCAGTAATAGGACCATTATATAAGGGTAAGGAGAAAAGGGGAACTGTAGAATATTTATTAGGGGAAAGTTAAGTTTATTGAGTGTTGTAGGAGAAAGGATTAAAAAACTATCGCTCTGTCTTTTATTTTGGTAGAAAATGGGCGTCGAGTGACTGAGGGCTGATTGGTGTAAGGGACAAGGTGCGCTGTGTAGGAAGGTGGTAGAGCGAATGGGGTGTGAGGTGAGAATTCGTTGACATTCGAGGAAACAAAGTGATTGAGGAAGAGAGAGGGAGGCAAGGACACACATCAACCCTTATATTTATTGTTTTATCGGATTACAACAGGCCTATATAGAGTTTAATAGGGAAGCCTCTTATGGCAGGTATTAGTGAGATATAAAAAATGTTGTGTTGTCAATGGTGGTGAGAGACTCTTTCTGAATTTGTGAATCAAAAGGATGTATGCAAGAAAACGATAGTACGAGAGATGCTCTGATCAGTAAGAATAACAAATTATGATGTTACCAATGGTGATTGGTTTAGGATTAATATAGCGGAGTGAGTGAGACAGGGTTGTGTTTATGTCTCCTTGGTTATTCAATTTGTATATGGATGGGGTTATGAATAAATTCGAGGTGGGGATGGTCTGAATGGAATAATGAATGGAGAATGGAGATGAGTGGAGGTGCCCTACCTATTATAATGCGGATGATTTGGTCTAGTGTGGCGAATCTGAAGAGAGTTTTGAGAGGATTGGTAGTTGGAGATTTGGCAGGGTGTGGTTTGAAAGTAAGGGGTTTGAAAGTAAAACGTAGATAAGAGTAAGTTATGGTTGTGAGTGTAGAGACAGATCCTCAGTGTGAAGTTAATGTTAGATGGTGTGAGCAGATGGAGCAAGTGTCTGAGTTTAAATATTTAGTGAATATGTGTTTGGATGAGAAGGGAACGGATGAATGCAGAGTGTTGTAGGAAAGTTGTGATGGCAGGCAGGTGGCATGGTGCAATTATAATCGTTGTAGAATGTAAAAGGGACTAAGTCTTGGAGTGCGCTAGGTCTTCCATGAGGGTATGTTGTTACCCTGTGTTATTGTATAGTAAGTGAGACATGGTCTGGAATAAGAAGTATAGATCTAAAGTTCATGTTGTGTTCAGATGGACAATCTAAGGGGCATGCTAGGTGTGAGTAAGAATTAAATAAAATGAGGAATTAGAATGTTAGGTAATTGTGTTGGTGTGGAGAAAGGTAGTAAATGAGAGAATAATGAAAGTTGCTGAGATGGAGTTTGGTCATGGTGTGGAAAGGATAGAATGATAGTCCGGTAGTTGGTTAAGCGAATGTATATAGTGGTGAGAGTGTGATGGGAACCGACCGGCTGGGAGACCGAATGAAGAAGTGGAATTGAGTCGGTGAATGAAATGTTCTGAGGAGAGAAAAGTGAGTGTTGTGTAGATGCGAGAACGAAGGGTGTATACAGGAGTGAATGGCGGGGGATTTGTGAGGGGGTATGTAATGGTTGTGGCTCACATGGGCCAAGGGATGAAGCCCTTACACTGACTATCTACATAAGTGAGGGTCCATCGTGTCCCATGTAATGACTTAGGGTGAGGATTTTTATGACTGCGATGAGTTCTCGCTAATTATTGGTACTGAGGGGGGGGGTAAGGCTGGCTTTCTTTTCGACTTATGTCATGCTCTTCTACTGCTTTTTCTTTTCCGATGTCCGATGCTCATCACGCACCTTACTCCCATTCTTTTGAAAGAAATAAAGGAAGAATAAGAAAGAAAGAAGAATATATATATATATTATATAATATTTATATAATATAATAAAAAAAATATTTAAAAATTAAATAAATAATATATATATATATATATATATATATATTATATTAATATATATATATATATAATATATATTATATATATATATATATATTATATATATATATAGTATATATATATATATATATATAATATATATATAATATTATTATATATATATATATATATTAATATATATATATATATATATAATATATATTATATATATATATACATATTATATATATATATATATATATATATATATATATATATATATATTATACTATAGATATATATATAGAATATAAATATAATATATATATATATATATATATATATATATATATAGCGTACAGTCTGTGATAGCTGGTGCCTTGGTACACTTTAAGTGTTTACCAGAAAAGCTGAATCCATTGATCAAGCCTCTAATGGAAAGTATGAAGAAGGAGACAAATGAACAGTTGCAGGTATTTTAAAAACTTTTTTCTCCTCAATAGTTGTAAGACTCTTTTTCATCTTTAATATCCCTGTCAATTTCTTAAATTTGAGGTATCCTATCCTATCCTATATCCTTCAAGATATTAGTTTTGTTCCTGCGCACTTATTAAATTATGGATTAATTTTTCTTTATAATGTTGTGACTGACGTCATAGTTTAAAGCAGGGGTTTTTAACTTTTTTTGTGTGTAGCGTCCACTTTAACTTGTTGTATTTCTCAACGCCCTCCTTCATTTGGGAGAGGCAGGAAATGTGACTTAATTTTACTAAACATTGATGATAAAATAATTTTACTAAAAAATGCAGATGATAAGATTTAAATCTACGTAGATAAAAACGAATAATGACTAAATTGTTAATTTAACTTAATTATCACTTAATGACTTCCTTGTGCTTGATGAGATCTTGCGCGATTTTCTATTTCATGTTGAATGTTAGTCAAGCGAAGTCGCAAGTCTCTCCTTTGAATAATTTCCTTTGAATAATTAACAAGGTTTTATCATTAGCTTTGATGTCCATTATTTTAAAAAAAAAATTTTCAATATGTATTGTCTTCAATATTTATCTTTCGTTTTATTTAAATTTATTATCAACACTTTCATGTATAATAGAATTGCTATTGAAGATAATAATTTCATTTTATTATGTTAGCCCACTGCCCCTTTCAGCTTACTACCCCATTAATCAAGCCCAGCACCCCCATGGTTCATTATCGCTCATTTTAAGAACCTATAGTGTAAAGATTAAAGAAGCTCGTTGACAATGCGCAGTTTTTGTTTTACAAAACCATTCTCAGTGTCAACTTTCATGTTTGTAAAGAAGAGGTAGGCTAATCAGGCCTTAGCCTACTTTCGAAGTTATAAAAATTTAGTCGTTTTCATATTATGAGCAGTTATTCCGGATGTGACGTTATTGTTTTAATTTAATTAAAAGTAATATTATTTAATTATTAACATTGGAAGCTGAATATGACTAAACTACATAGAATTGATTAAGAACTTATGATATATAATTCATCGCGATCATAAACTATACTAATCATCTCCGCTTTTTTCCCAAGACTGGGGTCAATTAGGTGTCTATGGCAATGCACATGAAAACAGAAAATAAGTAATACGAAGAGAATATGACAAGTCCAAAAGAAAGCCCAGCCTTACTGCTCCCCCTCTATTAGTGAGAATCGTCGCAGTCAGAAAATCCACCGTGAGTTCACGGGAACCCCCTTCCGAAGGAAAATAGTGGAGAAGTTAATGAGAGAGACAGCAAGTACTGTTTTACAGTCACATATTGGCATAAGGCTGATTCGTGCACGGTGTAGGGATTCCATCCCTAGGCCAGGAATTGAGCTCTCAAATTCTCATTACCCAACCTCACAACAAACCCCCGCCATTCACTCCTATTATGCACTTTCTTCTCACCTCTGCCAGCAAGTCTTTACATTCTCTTCTCCTCCAGACAATTTCTTTTAACTGAGACCTTTGGTTGTCAATAAATCCACTTTTCTTCGTCTCCGCGAGTCACAGCAGTCCAATTCCGTCTCGGAACTGGAGCATGCGAATTCGGACGGGTGACACTCAATACTATTTTAACTATCCGCTTATAGTCAGGAGGGACTCTAATCATTATCCTGCTATCTGATTTCCCGTACATCATGTTTCTACACATTGATATCGATTCAGGCGAAAAAACCCATCATTGCCAGAACACAACGTAAATATCTTTCATTTTGTGAGTATGACTAACGAGCTCTATCTCTCTTCATTTACGCTTCTCTTCCTTCTCACACCAACAAACTTGACAACTACTAATCTTTATAAGAGAGGTACTTTCCAATATGGCACTTACTCATTTTTAGTCAATCTCTTCTCACACCTAACAACCCCTAAGATCGTCCATACTGAGCAATCATTGAACTTTGATTCTATACCTCTGTAGAGTCTCCATGCTATTCCCATTGACGCAGGCGTAATTGCGTGCGAGGTCACTACTAAGTCCTACAATGTGCACTGCTCTATTCACGGTAACAACATACCCTCATGATAAGACCCTAGCACACGGTCAAAGATCTGTTAGAGTTACTTAACACCGTTCTATAATTTACATCTACCACAAAACGATAATCATAGTTGTAAGATTCACCATTTATATCAATTGCAAACCAGCATCTATGTCTCTCTAGCTACTTCCCTTCTTCGTGACCATATCATATCCAGAAAGCAAATTTTTCCTTCTACGAAACCACGTCTTAGGCGATTCATACTGTCCTGAATATTGCCATCCACTTTTCCCATCTTTCTCTTTTCATAATCATATATCCTAAATAGATTTAGAATCTCCCGAAAGGACTGCACCAATTTACTATTTCTGTGCGGAGCTCCATCAACACAATCTACAAATATAAACCGATGCTACACCTTCGCTGGAAGCTGTCATCACATCTGCAAACAACCATAACCCTTCCTATATTTACTGGCTAGAGCGTTTACTTTCAAGAACCCTTCTCATATATATATAAAACACGAGCACTCTCCTCGTGCGTAGAACCCAAATCTCTCTACCAACCTGTCAAACTCACTTCAGATTCCGCCCAGGCAAACGTCCATATCATTCGCATATAAAGATAGGGTTAGGTGCAAGGCCTCCACGTCACCCATCCTATGTAAAATGTTCCCATGGTCATCCTATTTTATTTTAAACACATATGAACATGATTTGAACATAATATGAACTGAAAGAAAAGGTCTGCCACTGTTACAATTTGAACAACTAGGAAGGCTGTAAACCGAAACGTAACCTTTATGCCCCTCACTCCTGCTGATTAATATGTAATGAACCAATCAACTTTTGACACCATTTAATTCTACACAACGCTCACTATCCGTCCATACATACTTTCGATTCCATATCCACCTCATCCATATACAAATTAAATAGCCAAGGAGACATAAGACATCCCTTCCTCACTCCATTAATGATAGTTTTGTTTCCATTCAGAATCCTTTACCACCAAACACCATAAATCACTACACCTGCCATGGAGCCCTCCCTATTAATTCCTTACCATACGCCTGTGCAAATCCATAAAGACCTAAATACAATTTACTCTCTTCTTCTCCCTCATTTTCTAATCATTTGTTTCAATGTAAAGATTTGATCCACACATCCTCTACCACTCCTAAACGCACCTTGTTTTTCACCAATCAGTCCTTCAGTCACTTGACGCACTCTTTCGACCAAAATACCAGCATATATCTTCCCCACAACACTCAATACACTAATTATCCTGTAATTCCTACAGTTTCCCTTTTCTCCCTTACCCTTATTACAGGATTGTCAAAAAGCCATGGATATTTGGCTTTTTGGCTATGGTTAATTGGCTATTTAACCCTTATATGAAAAATTATAAGGGTCAAATAGCCAATTAACCATAGCCAAAAAGCCATGGCTTTTTGCCAACCCTACTTATATAAGGGTACTATTACTGATCTCCTCCAATCCCTCGGAAGTATACTCTCCGTAAACGCTTTATTACACAACTTCCAAATCCAATCAATCCTCATCTTGTAGCGGATTTTACTGTAAAAAATAAAATCCGGAACTACAAGTTGGAAGATTAAGTAGTGAGGCTGCCTTCCAGGATAGATAATGAGGTTATAAAAAAATACCCATATACCTTAAATTTATTATAGATAACCGACAAATATTATATTCCTTAAACTTAACTTACAATTTCCTAAAAATCCACACGATATCCTGACACCACCTTGAAAATTAATATATCCCACGATACGATAACCCGATACCACTACCATATACCACACTACACTACTTTATACCCTTATACAGTATTAATCAAAATACCCTTAAACTTACACCATATAGGAATTACCTAGAAACGACAGACATATATATATATAATGAGCAATAAATTCAATAAAAATCATTCAATATTAATATATAAAATAGTCAATTTAAAGTAAATAGTTTTGTTTTAGTTTAATAGTTTGTATCTCACTTCACTCTTTTAGCTAAGTTTTCTGTTCAAATTTGTAAATGTTTTTCTCTAATTTTTCTAAATGTTTTTTCTCACTTTCAAAATAGTTCAGTTTTCTTTTCAGTTTAATTTTCAATTTCGTTTTAGTTGTCTTTTTCAATTTTCTTTTAAGTTTTTCAATCTTTGTTCTATTTTTATAATTTTCCAGTTCTCTATCATTTAGGTTCTCTCATAATTTCTCTTTATGGTTTCCAAATTCTGAGTTCAATTTTAATATAATTGTTTTAATTTCTGAATGTATGTCAATCTTAGTAT
>JABUQX010027574.1:0-15756 GCA_015478945.1 Trachelipus rathkii | reverse complement strand
ATTAAGTAGCATTAATATTATATTATTAAGATTCTAATCGTTATATACGAAAAATAATTATTTTAACTAAATTCCTATTATTTATTTTATTTAATAAACTATATAATGAATTTCTTGTGGTCAGCGTTAAAATAAGATATTTTTACTATGGTATTCAATTGATCGTGTTTGAATTAATATTCGTTAAATAACACTCACCTATATTATTCGAGTTCAAGGAGATATTATATTCTTTTATCAATTATTTTGTTATATGGTAAAATATAAATCTGAGGTAATATAGATAGATTCTCTCAAGAATAACTATGTAACTTCCTTAGATCACTTTTATCCCTATGAAAACAACGCCTGAGAAATATTAGCGTCTAATTCTATATTTATTTCCGAGCGTAACACTTTTAATCTCTTTAATTACACAAAATCTCTCAAAATAAACGTTAATTCGGTCACAAACAAACACTATTCATAAGAGAACTAATTTTATTGAACACACTAAATTCTTGAACCATATGTATAAGTTTATAGTTTACACTTAGTAAAGATTACCGTAAAGTTATATCTCCACCAATCAGCAAATATATAATAATCAAAATTTATAATATCAAGATAAATACCTGAAACTGAAATTAAGATAGTATATTATATACTATATTATATAATATATATATATTATAATAATATATATATATTATATATATATATATATATAATTAAATAATATATATAATTCATTATAATTAATTATATAATATATATAACTATTTATATAGATTAATATATATTAAATAAAATATATTATATGAGAAAGGAGAGAGAGAGATGAGAGAGAATTGTAGAGATATAGAGATGAGAATATATTGAGCACGCACGAGAGGATAGAGATTAGAGTAAGAGAGAGAGGTTAGAAGTGTGAGAAGAGATGATAAAATGAGAAATGAAATACGAGAGAAGGAATAGAGTTTAATAAAAAATAAAATTGCAAATATGTATTAATTTTAATCTTATTATTAATACTAATGACAAAATAGTTAAAACTTTAAGATTCTAATTTATTCATTTATATCATTTATAACAGAACATTTTTCATCAGAATAAATAATAGTATCAAAAAAATTTTATTAAACTATATTTCTTATATTTAATTATGTAATACCCGTTATCAAACCAATTATTGACGCTTAATTAAAATTATTATAAAGTCAGAAAATTGTAAAATATACGATTTTTCTTTTAAAACAATAATATTTGAGAAATTTGGTTGGAATATATTAGATATATTCAAAGCGCATTAAAGTATCCTTATTATTATTCAGAATTTCAATGATTAAGATATATATAATAATAATTAATAGTAGGATAAGCAGAAAAACTGGATACCTATCCTTCTTTTACCTCACTAACTTTTAGCCCGTATAGGCCTATTTTACCCACCCTTAAAATTATATTGTATGGCGAACACTAATTAGTAGATGGCACTAAATATTGTATGTATACCTGGACCCGCGACCTTTTTTGGCTGTTGACCTTTGAGAGTTGGCGACACCTTGAGCACGATGTTATTGGCCGTATCTGTATTGTAGGCGAGCATTGTGAGGCGTATCTTGACGACGAGAGAGAGAGAGAGAGAGAGACGACCGCGCACGCCACCCACGAGCCCCACGTAAACATCTATTTAATCATCTAATTATTTAAGAATAACTTGAAATTATTCAATAATGACGGGTCAGCTTGGCGCACGATCAGTTGCGCCCCCACGGAATTCAGCTTTATAGCTACCTCACCAAATACTATCTCCCTTTATATATTCTCGGTTCTTTCATAAATCTATTATTATTAATTAAATGTTAAATCCCAACTAACCCCACGCCCCACCTCCTCCCTCTCGGAATATTGTGCGCAAAAGGTAATATGTTTTAATTAATAACACTTAATACTTTAAATTGCTATACATTAAGATTTTCGTAGGAAATATTTCAAAATCGTTGTACCATTAACTGCGCAAAGGAGCGATATTATCTATCGGAAAACAGTCGTATATTATCATTTCTTGTCTCCTCAAACTGAAAAGACCCTATATAACATATAATATATTATATAGTAATATATATACTAATATATGTAATATTAATATATATACTATATATATATAGATGTATAATATCATATCATAATAATATATATAATATATAATATATATATATGGATAATAATTATATCATAATATATATATACTATATTATACTATAGTATATATTATTATACATATATATATATATATATAATATATATATAATATATATAATCTAATAATATAATATTAATAAAAAATATATATACCTATAATTATATATATATTATATATATATGATTTATATACTATATATATATTATATTTATCACATACATATATATATATATTATTATACTAATATACTATATAGTATATATAATATAATAATTATAGTATATATATATATATAATATATATATATATCAAGTGCGTAACTTACGGGTCGACCGCAAACTGCAATGCGGGAGCGCCCGGCATTTTCGGGGCCTGTGCCGTGGTTTTCAGTGTATCAATTGGTTCTCCATCTACAAAAACTCTGATGAAAGAGCAAAGGACAAATGATTGTGAAAAAAAAACGATGGAGAAATTTGAATTTTTTTTCCCTTGTCGTGTTTCATACATTAATACTAGGATTCTCTTAACTTGGTTTTCAAATTTCTCCAGAACAGTACCGCTGATCTATCAAAAGAAACTTTTCTGTACTTGATAACCCTTTCAATTAATAAGCCTTTCACATTTAAGAAATAATTTTGAAGATACAATGGCAACTCGTTTCTCTGTGGCCCAACCATTGGGTCTTGCATTCCATTCTTCCAGATTTAGAATTCGATAACAAAAACGTCATTTGTGGTGTCCAGGTAGCGCTTAAGGTATTATCAAACTGCTGTATTTTTACCAACATTGTACACAATTATTGTTTAAAAATTCAAAAAAATAAATCTTGAAAGTATGGACCATTTGTGTAGTCTCTTTATAACGCTGACTCCAGAATTTCTTTCAACATCAAACAAATGAAGAATTTTAAAAAAAATGAACATTTTGAAATGGTGTTTCTCAATCATTCACGCTGGAAATTCAAAAGCTTTCGAGTGACTCGTATGAAAGACTAAATTAGATCAAGAACATCAATAAGAGATTTGGCAGATTTATTATTCATTGACAACTACATCATAGCGTAAAGTATACCAGATGTTTACACCTCGTTTTTGCTGCTCTTGACTTTGCCTGTTATTGTGGCAACAGCCGAGCGTACATTTTCTAAGTTAAATAATTGATGTAAAATTAAAAAAAATTACTCACTTCTACAATATCACAGGAGAGATTATGGGAAGATTCAGTATATTGGGTCTCGCTACGCCCAATTTTCACTCCCCTAAAAATGCGACATAAAATTCGGAATATCAGCCGATTTTGACCACTAATAAACAACTAAACATGTATAGATGTTGTAGCCGCGAAACGTTGTTTCTCGGGTGTTTTTCTGTGTCTGTAGTCATTCTTTCAGAATTTTCAAAACCCATGTTTTTGACATTTTTCGTATCAATTTCCAGAATTTTTTTCGAAATGACTTCAAACTTGAAATATGCATAATCCCATTTTAAATGAATGAGTCACAGGAAATTTTACTCTCCATCAGCGGGATTCGAACATTGGACACCGCGTCTCAGCGTTAACAATAACCGAATGCTCTAACCACTAGGCCATCCACGTCCCCCAAAAAGAACGCTTCAAGCGTAGTTTTTAAAGCACCTTTTCTCATCCCATAATTGCTGAGTACTCAAAGGCCACATTTGTTTTTCCGATTTTTTGAGTTTTGTGCTTAGTGTTGTCCAATTTCAAAACCCACTTTTTTTGTATTTTAAAATGAAAAATTGCTATCAATTTTTCCTGTTCGTGTGAAGTGGATGAAGTTTTCAGTGCATATATAGTCGAAAGAGATGCACATTTTATATTTAAATAATTCTTGTATAATTAGCATTATTTTTGCATGTACTCTTTGAACAATCTTGAACAAAAAAAGTAAGGAAAAAATGGAAATTTCTTTAAAAATTTTCTTTTGAGTATACAAAAAATTTATCTAAGTAAAAAAGATGCATCTCGCCCGACTATAGAAGCCAAAAAATTTGATATTTATCGGACAAGTGGTAAAGAGAAAAGTATGAGTCGAAGTATTTCATCGTTTACAAGACATTGAAGTTGTTGGACTAGGTGAAAGAAGGTGGATATAATTTTCTACTCATCCGGCATCAACATCAAAATTTTTCAGGGCTTCTATAGTCTGTGGGCAAGAGGATCTTTTTTACTTAGATAATTTTTTTGTGTACTCAAAAAAAAAAATTTTTTATTTCCAAAATATTTTTTTTTGAAAATTTGTTCAAAACAAATCCTAAACAATGGCATACTAAACAAAAAAGGAAAAAAATTTTTAATCACGGGTAAACATGTGAATCTCTTCGCGACTACATGATGCCCTATGAAAATTTCATCCACTCGCTACAAACCAGGAAACAAATTTATCCAATTTTTAATTTTAAAAAATCAATAAAAAGTGGGTTGGAAACTGGACAACGCTGAGCACAAAACTAAAAAAACGAAAAAAGATAAAAAAAATTGTTTTATTGGTAATGGACCCATCTATACATATTTTCTAAAGCTGAGTCATTTTGGGAAAAATTCTGGAAGTTAATACGAAAAATGTCAAAAACATGGGTTTTTACAAATTGAAAATCTAAAAAATGACTACAGACACAGAAAACAACGAAAACAACGTTTGTAGAGGGACAAAAAAAGTTACAGTCGGGACTATAGCGGTATAAAATCGGCTGAAATCCGATATATGTTTCATTGCTCAGCCGAGTCCAATATGGGCCTGTCCATATAATATATATTAAGTGTAGAAGCAACATTCCAAAAACCAAATGACATTTTAATTACATCCTGCAGCACAAATGCAAGACTAGGCAACGGTAAGATTAGATCACCGTCATTATCAATAGATATGTTATGCGGGAACACTCAACAGCTGTTTATCACAGTATTCATTACAGTTATTCATTACAATTATGAGTCTTGCTCACTCAGAACAGTTGCTGTTTCTCTAAGCAACAAACATCATAGGTGCTACAAGTGTAAACATTTTGTTTTCGAATTGTTTTTCCTTACTAATTTGTGATCGATTGATCACCGTCTATAGAACAGCATATGTTCCTATGCGGTGAACACCAATACCTATTTATACAGTTATTCATTACATTTATGAGTTTGCTCACTACAGACAAAAAGGGAGCCCTAAGATGAAACATCATATTGCCTTAACAAGGTCAGAAATTTTGTTTTTTTTGGGATTATTTTCCTACTCAGTGTGACTCGATTAGCATCACCATCTAGAACAGATATGGTTCAAGCGGGTCCGTGAACATCAAAACTGTTATATAAGTTCGGCCCCCAAATTCTTTTAAGATAAGATATATGGAGAGTCAACTTATTTTCATTTAATGGCTTAAGATTCAAGAAGCAAGGTCATGTCTTAATTCTATCGTTTTAATAAAATTAAAAAATCGAGTTGAATTGAAGTCCAAAGACCAATTTCCTGAAAGCTATTTATCCAACTTTTTCTTTGATTAAATCGATGTTGCCGCTGTTCACTATTCTCATAAGAGAGACTATTTCATTTCTCAATTTACATCGTAAGTGAAGAATTCTTAGCAATATTGGTTTGAATTCGTTTATGACAAAGTACGTTCATTATTTTGTGTAAATTATTAAAATCACATTTAAAGAATTGCCTGTAATCGATATTGTCAAAATTTATTTAGTATTTTTTGAAAAACTATCTAATAATTTTCTCTCAATCTTCTTGTTTCTAAAGAATATATATCTAATTCAGTAGTCGTTGCTCGTATAACTTACCTTTCAATTCTGGTATTAATTTGTTGCCCTTCTTTGAATTTTTCAATTTTCTATGTCTTTTTTGAGGAATGGACTCCAAAACTGCACTGCGTATTCCAGATGAGGTCTAACAAATGTTTTAAAGAGAGATTACTTTTAGATTTATATTTGAAGTTTCTGGCATAAACTAGGCTTAATTAGTGTTCTTAACAGCTTCAGCACATGCTTCGCAAATTTTAAATCCTATTAATTAATACCCCCTAGATCCTTCACTCACTGACAACTTTGAAACTGCGACGTTATCTATTTTGTAAATTTCATTGTTCCTACTTCCTATAATTAAATAACCTTGCACTTATCGGTATTAAATCTATTTTGCCACGGTTTTTATCCCTAATTTATCTCTATATTATTTCAAATCGCTTGGAGTGAGATAATTTTGTTTACAATTATCATTTATCAAATTATCCGTGTCATCAGCAAATTTTGAGATATTGCTTAAAATATCATCATCTATGTCATTACATATATAATAATATCTATAATATATTTATGACAGATCCTATATCTATCTATATATAATCTACCTATTCTGAGCACTCACTGAGGACTCCGCAAATATATATATATATATATCTCTATATGTTTGAAAATGAGGCTACAACCATTGACCAACGAACTAAATCGAGTAGAATAAATTTCCTTACGGTGCCTGCAATAATAATTAAAGTGACCCTATTCTGGAATCAATGATGGCATAATTCAAAAAATGGATTTTCTATGCAGGTAAGAACATTTGTTTATGGTCATAATTTTAAACTGCGTTTTATTAAATCGTTTTGTTTAGATTGTAACCAGTTGCGAACCTGGGACCCTTAGCTTTGTATGGCGAGTGCTCTACCACGAGCTTACCGGGAACGCTTTTATATAAAAAATATAAGTATATCTAAAAAATAATATTAATTTATATATATATATATATATATATACTATATATATATATATATATACTACTATATAATACATATATATATATACCAAGGAGTACGAGTACGGAGTGAGACAGTAGGCGACAAGAGTAGGCGACGGAGCAGTGGGCGGACTCACTGGGGCCCCCCCCCGGGGGTATACATTATATAACATGTACCAAAGTTTATCATAACTACCATCAATTAACACATATTTTACACTGCACTAGCACTATCTATCAATAATATATATAGACTGCTTCATTTGTTATAATAATAATATATAATCATATATAATATAAATAAAATAGTAATATATATAATTATTATATATATAATATAAACATATAATATAATAATATATATATATAAAAAAAAATATATAGGGAACATACCTATATAAGTAGGTTAAATATATATATATATAATATATATATATATTATATATATAATATATATATAATAATATATAATATACTAGTGTGTTGGCTCCCTCAGGAATTTAACACTGTTGAACCTATTGAATGGGATAAAATCAAAACTAAATTATAACGTGGCAAAACTAGGGATCAAGCTAAGGAGGAAATTCTTTAAAAGTCATTAAGCTTTTGGCCTTGACTCAACCCGTCCAAAAGACTGGATGAAACCCATGGCTCTCAATCCCCCGACCAGAATGAGATGCCAAAAGGGAAAGCAGCATTTTGCAAAACGAATACAATAGATGCGTTGACCCTATCAACAAATGAATGAAAAGAGTTAGATGAGCGGATGAGATCATTAATGAAAAATAGGAATAAAGTAGGAGATAAGAGAGAACCCTGAAGAACACCACACACACACACCACATATATAATTATATATATATATATATATAATAACTTATATATATATATATAATATATATAATATATACGGGATCGAAAAACCCCCCCCCCGAGGGGCTCATTCGACCTAAATCGTGGCGAGCCCCCCCCCCCAAAAAGGGGGCGGCGCGGCGGTCGAATCCCCCTCAGCGGCGTGTGCCCGGCGGCACGCCCTTGGGGTTATATACTATATAAATATATATATATAATATATATATATATATATATATATATAAATATATATATATATATAATATATATACCTTCCAAGGTCAGGAAGCGAATCCTTAGGCCCTCCAAAAGTCCTCAAACCTTTTCACCCTTCATTCCTACGAACGCTATTACAAATAAAACCTAAAATAAACTTAGACTCATAACTCAAAAGGGCTCGTGCAATGACATCGCAAGTGACTTGTCCAAGAAATTTATAATAATTTAACGCTCAATAAACAATACAGGTATTATAATATATATATATAATTTAAGATATATATGTAGGGGAGTAATATATATATATTATTATTAAATATAAGTTGTCAAGGGCTCGCGTGATAATATATATATATATATATATGAGGTATATATATATAGTATAACTATTATATATATGCGATAATTCTTAGTAACCTGCTAATTAATATCTAGTTCGTTGTTATGAGTGTAATTAAAAACTTCAAATTTTATTCCATTTTCCAACCATTCATGGGTCGGGGAAACGGAGTAGCTGATAGCCCATTGCCCTATTCTATAGGAGGAGATTTGATCTAGGTAATTACTACCTAGGATCCGGTCAAGTGATCGAACCCTAACCACTTGCCATACAGTGGAAGCCCATTGCATTTATCATATTTTCTGGCAGTTATAAATAATTACCGGTTATTAGGTAAAATGTTGCATCAAAGTACCAAAATATAGCTTCAATAATAAAATTTAAAAAATAATAATAATTAGAATAATAAAATAATAATAATAATCGGAGATACTAGTGAGGAGTAATAATAATAATAATAAATAATAATAATAATAATAATAATAATAATAATAATAATAATAATAAAATAATAATAATAAAATAATAATAATAATACTCTAATTACAAATAATAATAATAATAATATAATAAATAATAAATAATAATAATAATAAATAATAATACTCTAACAAATAATGATTATTTATTGCTATTACTACTACTACTACTACTACTACTACTGCTCATAATAAATACAATAATAATGAATAATATAATAATAATAAAAATAATAATGAATAATAATAATAATCAATACATAATAATAATAATAAAAATAAAAATAATAATAATAATAATAATAATAATAATAATAATAAATAATAATAATAAATAATAATAATAATAATTAAAATAATGAATAAAATAATAAAATAATAATAATAATAATAATAATAATAATAATAATATAATAATAATAATACTCTATTACAAATAATGATAATATTATTGCTATTACTACTACTACTACTACTACTACTACTGCTCATAATAATAATAATAATAATAATAATAAAATAATAATAATCAAAATAATAATAATAGTGGAAAAGAATATAATACATAATAATAATAATAATAATAATATAATCAATACCTCTATTACAAATTAATGATAATATACTGCTCATTACCTACTACTACTGGAGCGTGACTACTACTACTACTACTACTACTACTAGCTGTCATAATAAAAATAATAATCAATAATAAAATAATAAAATAATAATAATAATAATAATAAAAATAATAATAATAATAATATAAATAATAATAAAATAATAATATTCAAGATAGAGAAGTTACAATTTTATCATTTAATAGCAAAGATGACATACAGTTTTATATTATTTAGTTCAATATTTTACAATTTCAATATACCAATAAATTTTAAAAGCAAAGTAATTTCTCTAGTATCTGAAATGGGGGCTACTAATTGCAACACAGTGTTGTGTCCCTTGATCCCGAAATAATTAATAATAATAATAATAATAATAAATTCAATAATATATAATAATAATATAATAATAATTAAAATACATAATATTAATAATTAATAATAATAATAATAAATAATAGATGGGGAAATAATAATTAATAATAATAATAATAATAATAATAATGGACCTTATAAGTTTCAAGGCGCAGATAAACATGTTTTTTTTTCTTCTTTTTAAATTTAATTATATTTAGGAATAATTTTAAATAATTAAGATGCTGATCAGAAAAATACGAAATTTAAAGTATTAAAAATTTAATATAAATAAGCCAAAAAATGTCAATTTTGCCTGAGAAAAAAAGCGCAGGGGCGTTGAGGGGTCGTGAGAAAGGGGTGGAAAGGGAGTTTCCCCAATCGTTAGCCGGAAACAATAGCAGTGATGATTCGGGGTTTAAATTAACTAAAGAAAAGCGTTTCATAAGATGAATGTCGGACAATTAAGAAATATTTCATAATCTAAATGAATTTGTTAAAAAAAAACTAATTGAAAATGAAATACATTTGTTGCATGCAAGTTAATTAATGGTATTAAAAGAAATGATGATTATTTAATAATAAGAAACAAAATTATAGGTATGACATTTCGTCAGTAATGAATGGAACCAACGGGAGAGTTTAAGGTCAAGTTGTAGCTACAGAATTATATTTATAAACCATCCTTTCCTTTATTTAATTTTATGTAAGTAAATTTATATGCTTAGAAATATTAAAAAAAATATATAATAATAAAATAATATAAACACGTTTAAATACTCCGAGTATTGAAGATATGCTGCTTCACATTTATTAGTTTCAGTGATTCGATGGGAATAGTAGTAGCATAGTAAAAAAAAGTAGTCATAGGCTGAGCTTAGCCATAGTATAAAAATAAAACGTGTCTTAGCTTAGATACAAAACGGTCGTAGAATAAATATATAAACTATAATTAAACAGTTGCTTTTTTGATTTCGGAGTGTATGTGCGTCTATTTCAATATTTTAAAAATATGTGAAAATTACAATTTGATTAGTTTTATTGAGAGTATTTCTAATAATAATAATAATAATAATAATAATAACAATAATAATAATAATAATAATAATAATAATAATAATAATAATAAAATACCAAAAGGCAGAGAAAATAATAATAATAATAATAATAATAATAATAATAAAAAAATAATAATAATAATAATAATAATAATAATAATAATAATAATAATAATAATAATAATAATAATAATAATAATAATAATAATAATAATAATAATAATAATAATAATACCACTACTACTACCAAAAATAATGATAATAATAAAGAAAAATGGAAAGTACATTTCCTTTTAATATCTTTTTTATTATTGTTTTAGTTTTGTTTTTTTTTTTAAATAAGATTTTTGCATTTCAAAAAATATTACGGAACCTTTTCGTTTCCCGGGAGCTGCCAAACGTATGATGCGTTATAAAGTGCGATAATTTTTCTGGTATTTGTAATTTTTTTATTCTGCTCATCAGCGCTCAAATTTATTGTTATTATCATTTAATAACAGTATATGAAAAAAAAAGCTAAAAAAAAAACATTTATCTGTGTCATGAAACTCATTATGGACCGCAATAATATACCTCACATGAAACTCATACATCAACTACAAAAAACAATAATAATTAACATAATAATAATAATAATAATATAATAATTAATAATAATAATAATAATAATAATAATAATAACAAAACGAACGACAATAACAATAAGTACTACTACTACTACTACTACTACTACTACTACTACTACTCTACTACTACTACTACTACTTAGCTACTTACTTATAATAAATAATAAATAATATATAATAAAAACATTAAATAAATATAATAATAGATAATAAAATAATAATAATAAAAATAGAAATAAAAAAAAATAATAAAATAATTAATAATTAATAATAATAATAATAATAATAATAATAATAATAATAATAATAATAATAATAATAATAATAATAATAATAATAATAATAATAATAATAATAATAATAATAATAATAATACTTACTACTAATAATAGTAACAATAATCACAATACTAAAAACGACAATAATAATGATAAGGAAAACAATAATAATAATAATAATAATAATAATAATAATATAGATAATAAATAATAATATTAACTAAAAGTAATACATCCAAAGTCAAAAATTATAAGATCATGCCTTTTCTAGGTACCCGTACCATTTAACTTTTGTAAGTAACTTATTTAAAAGATAGTAGTAGGCAATGACAGATTCCAATAATGGGCGGGGGCGGGGGCAGCGCCCCCCTGATACTCAGGGTCTTCCCCTGAGTGATTTCGGGGTCTCCGCCGGTGGGGAAGCTATCTTCCCAGTACTTTTCATTCTGTGGGATTTACCCTGGGGCTACGGGCCCAGGGGTCCTATATTTCTATTCATTCGCCATGTACGTGCGTGAGTACGTGTATGCATGAGCATATTGTGATGTACATCCATGTCCGTTTTCACCCCTACCTCCCTTTGTTCACCCGCTACGCCCGTTTATTCCCTGCTAACCCATGTGCGTGGCGAAGCCACGCACATGGTTTACGTACATGAGCTACTTTCACGGCTACTTTCACGTCTACTTTCATGAAAGTAGCTGAGCATCCTATGACGTCATCGCTTATTAGCTGCTAACCCATGTGCGTGGCGAAGCCACGCACATTAATGTGTTCATCATGAACCGTTCATCATGAACATCTTAGAGTTCATCATGAACCGTTCTATACTACGACGGTGGAGTGCCTAGAGGTTGGGTGTTTGCAAGCATCGTTGCATTAGCAATGTTATAAATAATTGCGCATTTGTTGCAAAAGATTAGGTTTGCAACATTTGGCAACACCCCCCGTTCGGGTAACCCGAAAATGGATCTTCATGTATCTCTCTGGGGTGATCTCCCTGTAGTGGGGCTCATCGTTGAAAATTGTTCGAAATATTGTGCCTGCGGACGCACGCATTCTCGCTCGCATGACTCAAGTACGCGTCCCTCCTTCTGGAAGCCTGACTTCCAGTCCGGCCTCCGACTCAGGATCCAGAATTCCAGTCTGGCTCCTCCGACTCAGGCTCTAGAACCAGAGCATACGATGACTCATCTTCTTTCTTCTTCTTCGTCTTCTTCAGCTATCTATGTTTCGGGACCTCTTATCAAACAATCCTGTCGCTGATTACGAATTAAGATGAGTTTTAAATCTGGCTTCAGTGATTCGTAGGTTTGCTCTCGTTGAAAACTTTTATTAAATGTGACCAAGTGTTAAGTCGTGTTTAAAAACAAGTAATGTACGATTTATAAATTGGTATACGATTGAATTAGAATCGGTGTGATATATTTAGCAGGGAATAAACGGGCGTAGCGGCTGTGGCTAGAACAAAGGGGGTAGGGGTGAAACGGACATGGATGTACATCACAATAGGTCAAGCTTTACACGTACTCGCGCACGTACATGGCGACATTGAATAGAAATATAGGGACCGTCGGGGGCCGTAGTCCCCCCAGTGGTAAATCCCCAAGAACATGAAAAAGTACAGGGGAAGCTAAACAAGGAAGACCCAAAAATCAGCTCAGGGAAAGGAAGCTGAGTACAGGGGGGCGCTTCCTCCGCCATCATTGGAATCTGTCATTGCTCTACTAAGGATGCCTCCATAAAATGCAATTTGTGTGTTTACCTCAAGTTGTTTGATTGACCTTTCACGCCACTTTTTTAAAAAAAATTACCAATTGACAGTTATTTAGTAATTCACCGATGTTCTATAGTTTTAAAATGAGAAAGGCTAATTAAATGAAATAACACTATAATTAATAATAATAATAATAATAATAATAATAATAATATATATATTATTTATAAACAGATAATAATAATAATAATAATAATAATAATAATAATAATAATAATAATAATAATAATAATAATAATAATAATAATAATAATAATAATAATAATAATAATAATAATAATAATAATATAATAAAAAATTAGTAATTACCCAAAAATATTAATATAATAATCATAATAATAAAATATAATAATAGTAATAAATAATTATAAAAATAATAATCTAAAATTAATTAAAATAAATAATAATAATAATAATTAATAATCATAAATAATAATAATAATAATAATAATAATAATAAATAATAATAATAATAATATAATAATAATAATAATTTCTGTGGGCGGGGTCTGTACAATTTTATAATAATTATAATAATAATAATAATAATGGGGTGCAGAAGTCCAACTCCACGTCCTCGTCGTGCACCCTGGGCAACGAATTAGGTCTGTAGAACCTGTTCGGCCAACGGAGAAATGGCTATGATCTAACAGCTATTTAGCCATGGGCGTCCGCACATAGGGGCAAGGAGGGGCACTTGCCCCCCCCTGGAATTCGGGATCTAAATTTTTTTAAATAATATATATTATATAATATATATATATAATATTATATATATTATTTAATTTTTTAATTTACAAAATATATATTTATTTTTGTATATATATAATATATATATATATATAATATATATATATATATATATATATATATATATATATATATATATATATATATATATATATATATATATATATATATATATATTATAAAAAATAAATTATATATATATATTACAATTATATATATATATATATTATATATATATATATATATATATATATATATATATATATATATACTGGGAAAGAAAAAAGTCGCAGGGGGAGGAAAAAGAAGACGGCATGGTGGAATGAGGATGTTAAGAACGCAGTGAAACTCAAAAACAAAGAGTATAGGAAATGGATGAAGACAAGAACGGAAGGGAACAGGATAGAATATGTAAACGCAAGAAACCATGCAGAGGATGTAAAAAGAAGAAGTAAGGACATTACTTGGAGAAGAATAGGAAGAGAACTGAAAGAGGATACGAAGGGCACGGGAAAACCTTTATATGGAATGGCCAAGAGCATGAGAGGAAATAAAGAACCGAAAATGCATACGGTTCTGAATAAGGAGGGAGAACCTCTTCTAGAGGAAGAGGAGGTGACGGAAAGATGGAGCGAGTATTTCGAGGAATTATTGAACGTAGAGGAAGGGAGGAGGGAATGGATGAAATACCCCTGAGAGTAAGACAAGAACATGAGGAAATTAGAATGATAGAGATAGAGGAAGTGAAAGAGGCAATTAAAATACTAAAAAATGGGAAAAGTGCAGGATACGATGGACTGAATAATGAACTATTCAAAACTGGAGAGGGAATAACTAAATGGTTGACAAGACTGTTAAACCAAGTATGGAAAGAAAGAAAAATACCAACAGAATGGAGGAAAGCAGTAATCTGTCCGATACATAAGAAGGGAGATAAAAAAATATGCGGAAATTATAGAGGAATAGTATTGTTGGTGGGGGTGAGTAAAATATATGAGAGGATCTTGGAAAAAAGATTGAGGATGGATTCGAGGACAAGATTGGAAAATGGCAGCACGGTTTCAGATGCTAACAGAGAAAATCATAGAGTGGAATGAGAAGGCGTATGCTGCATTCACAGACTTGGAAAAGGCATTCATGAATAAATAGGGAGAGGACTGTGGAGAGTGTTAGAGAAGATCCGATGTTTGCCATACCAGAAAGTTTGATTGCAGCCATCAAAAAAGTATGTAGGAAAATCCAATAAATACGGTTAGCAGACAGGAAGAGAGGAAGTGGTTTGGAGTGAACGGAGTTAGGACGGGAAGTGTATTTGTCACATTGCTCTTTTCACTTTACCTGCGGACAGCTGCCTAAAAGGATATGCATAAGGAGAATAAGACAACACTTTGGTTTATGCAGGATGATGTGGCGTGATAAGCATCAGGAGCTCAAGACCTGCAAGAAGCTGTAAATAGATGGAATGAGGTACTGA
>JABUQX010027573.1:15000-31518 GCA_015478945.1 Trachelipus rathkii | reverse complement strand
TTCCGATCTCTAAGTGTTATAGCAATGTGGCTATTATGTTGTCCATATTACCTCATTTTATTTCATATATTGTAGAGCTTGTAGTATATTGGACATGTGTATAGTATTATATCATATATGATCTATTCAAGGTTACTGATTAGACATGGAGTATTACGATAATACTCTAATTTTTGCATTTTCATTAGGCACCTTTTTATGTTTTCATTCTCTCTTTCATATGACCTCACATGGTACATATTACAGATTATAATTGAGATTCTCTTATACTTTATTGGGTTATGTGATTTTTGGTATTCAGGCGTACTTGAGGTCTAGTATAGCTTACATACTCATGTTGATGATAACAGTTTATCTATAGTACATTACATATATATCTCTAACAGTACCATAGTACGTATTTATATATTAAACTATGATTAATTTTACTTTGACTCATGTATTATATATAGTATATCTATATATATATATTATATTTTAATATTATTAATGTATTTATAATTTAGCTATACTTATATTATTATAATATATCTAGTGTGTTTTAATGGTCAAAGTCTGGCAAATTTATATTATTACATAAATAGCAGCTATAATTTATACCAGAAGGAGTTTAAAGAATTATTTTAACATTATTTTACCACTATGTAAAGTATAGATTCATACGTTATTTAAGTATTTAATATTAAGGTAGCTTGCTCAAATTCTTACACTTTTTAAAAAAGTGAAATACATTCTTATACTTGTGTTCTAATAGTATTTAAAATGCCCAAATTATTATGTTATATATTTTTTTTTTCATCTTAATTTATATCAAAATATATATTATAATATGAATAATATAATTACTACATGAGCAATCTTGAGTCTTATGTTATACCAACTGCACTCAAATTTAAAATTTTTGTGATAGTATAATACGAATTCTTGTTGGTGAAATTTGCGAATCAACTAAGAGTTAAAAATTACCAATAGCTCTAAATACTCAGTTTTACAAAAATCTGTTTAAGTGGTATCTGTATCGTATCTTACTCACTATTCTTATCCAGACAACATTATCCATTAATAAAATTAACTGCGATGATGTGCTTATTTACGTCTACAAAATAACTGAAAGTTACATCTTATACTCATAACATAATAAAATGATAATATTTTGGAAATCAGTCATTCAAATTATTCGAATTATATACAATCAATAATTTTGGCAGTAAAACTACCGTCCAATAGGAAAATTTCATGTTTATTATACACCATATTTATATTAAATTAATTAACAAAGTATTGTTTCGAAACAATAAAAGTAAATAAAACCATCATGTATTATTTACCTTTAATTACAATTATAATTGGGCAATAGGTAGAATATTAATAAATGAATTAATGAATAAAATTGAAAAAGGTTTTGATAAGATTAATTCTAGATTATCTCAAATCTATTAGTTCCTTTTCATTTGAATGTTATGACCCTCATAGGTTAAAATGACATTGATACATTTAGCTAGTTCTACCATTTTCAGTAGGGATAACCATTTCATTATTATGTGGTTACTTATAATGAGTATTATCATTATTTCTGACTCTAATCAATATTCTTTTATTCACTTTCGACTGATGACGGTGAGGCTGAAAGGTATTTTATTGCTAGTTTTTTTAAAAATCATAAAACTATTTCGTGCATTTTTTTTCCACCCATTGAAGGGAATATCATTGTCTTCTACTGGTCAAAAAGTTTAGTGGAGGAGAATCAAAACTACTATATATATCATTGTGGGTATTGTTGCTCTTTTGAATGTAATTATTCCAGAATGTTATTCCTTGTTGACTCTTCTTAATGGTACAGTAATTCACATCAGGTCAGAAGAATGGGACTTTCTTCTTTTACTCTCATGTACTCATTTTTAATATCATTTCTGTAATGACGATTTTGAGATGGCCGGTCGGAGTCCACACATTTCTTTTAAAACAATCCATTAAAAGAGTGAAAATGGAACCTTCAGCTTCACTTTCCCCACTAAGTAAATCATCGTCAGCAGAAAAGTCAGGAAGCTAAATTTTCATGCATTCTTTCCATGCCCAACGACCATTGATATTTTCATTACACTGATTCATCTTGATTCATGTTGAAAGAATTAGCTTATGAATCGCAGGATCTAAGAAAGTTTAGCATACACACCAAAGATATATCATCAATAGAATCTTAGAAAGTACCTTTTTTCTATCTTGATGTTGATTACATTAGCTCTATACAACGGAGATAGTAAATTCTATTCTACATGAAGCTTTTGGTTCACTTTTAAATTGTTCCTCTAATTTATATAAGTAGTATTTTTATTTGCTAAAATGGAAAGGGCATCATACTTGGGAGGTTGCTGAGAGAATTTTAAACTCTTTCTTCATTCGTATTATAAATGCTACTTTGTTAGTAAATGTTGTTCAATGGCTCATAGTTAATGCAGAATAATTTTGCCACTGTGGGAAATCAGTCAACATTTTCTGATTGCATTTCAGCAGCGTATATAAGTAAGGGGAAACTTTTTGTTCAAACAATATTTTAAGCATATCATAAGTCTGTTCCAAGCATGTACAAACGTCTTTGAATATAATGTAACTCGTTATGACAAATTAAGCACATGCATCTAAAGAGAGAATTGTTTTAAAAGCTTTGGGCAAGCTCGCCGTTGCTGAATGGTGAAAATGAAGTAGGATATGCTCTCCTGGCACAAGCTAAATAAAATATTTATACCGACTATCATGACAGATAATAAGGGGTTGAATCGTAGAATGTTCAATAGTTTTGATGCAAACATGTGAATATTAAACATGAAAATTGATCGCACAGTCCACTCTTCCTTATACACTTACCAGCTACTTCGATGGTTTGGTTACCATTTTTAGTAACCCGTAATTCTAATGACACAGAAATGCTGAATTTTCTATTTTTTTTTAGAATAATGAAAAATGTTGCGAAAAGGTCCCTATAGGATCTGAACAAAATTTGACAAAGGATTTTCAGCGGATAGATTGGTTTCCTAACAAGATTTTGGAGGCTATAATTATTGATTTTTATATTTTTTGGAAAAATAAAGTTGTCTAAAATATGTTTTCTAAAGGATTGAAATAACTTTTGCAAGGCTCTGACGTAATTAATTGTTTATAAAGCTCAATAATCGGCCCGAATAGTTCGGCAAAAAGAAACCCGAATAGTTCGGCAAAAAGCCGAACACCGAATACCGAATATTCGGCATTTTTGGCCGAATAGGCCGAATACCGAATACTTAACCGAATTTCGGCAACATTCTAAATATATATTATATATATATATATATATATATATATATTATATATATAATAATATATATATATATATATATATATATTATATATATATATCTATATATATAATTCTTTTACATTCTATGCCTGTGGTGTATTTATAAAGAATCTGAGATATAGCGGTTCTGCTATATAATTACCCAATGTTTTTTTTTTCACAATTATCAAAGATTCGATTCTATAAACAAAAATGTATAATTAAAATAAATTTTGAAAAAAAAAGGTAAAGTAGAGCAGAAATGCTCCATCACAACTTTTTTATAAAAATCACAGCATATAGCGTCGGGCGGGTGACTGGGCCCACCTTCTCTTTAGGAGGGGTGATTCGGTATCAACTCTAAATAAAATAAAAAATAATAATAAAAAAAAAAAAAATTTTTCGCTCAATTTAATAGCCACGCGGTAGTAACTACAAAGTTTTATTTAGATCTCTTTAAATTCTAGAAAGTTTTTATATTTTTATAAAAAAAATGTTTAGAAAATTTAGGGTACAAAATGTCCTTTCAAATAGAATTTCACTTTTGAAAAACGTGAGTTTTTTTAACTTCGTTATAAAATAAAAATTGTGGATGATTTTAATTATTTTTTCCGGTGGAGTAACACTCGAGTATGTTTAGCTTTAAACTGGCAAAGTAAATTTTTGATCCAAGCTAGTATTAGTGGCAAAATCACGGGCCTAACTTGGTCCGATTCACCCCGCCGTAAAAAATTGATGAAGGGGTGACTCAGACCACCATTGTTTTACGTATTTTAACGTTTACAAGTCAGCTTTTAGTTATTATGTGATAATTAATTTAAATATAATAAAAAGTTACTTATATTAAGTGAAAAATTTTTAAAAAAATGAAATTTTAATAAAAAAAAAACGAAAATTCAAAAAGTGTCAATTTTTGAAGCGGAGAGGGGTGAATCAGACACACTCTTTATATTTTCTTTTTTTTATTTATCATTATTGACATTTTTATTAAAAACTTATACGAATTTTATAATATGATAAATAATTATTATAAGTAAAAATTAAAATATAAAATTGAATTTATACGTAAAAGAGGAATTTAAACTGATGGTCCGATTCACCCCTCAATGGTGGTCCGCTTCACCCCTCCATGTCGGGGCGACTGAGCGTTATTCAAACTTTAATAAAACTATTATATTAGAATTACATTATTATTTTTTTGTGTGCTTATGACCGACTATAGGCCTTGATTTTCAAAAAAAAAAAATTCCAAAAAGTGCATTAGGGGAGAGTCGAGAGACAAAGGACATGCCTAAGGTGGTCCGAGTCCCCCTGCCTGACGCTTAAAAAAAAATAATAATGAAGTGTAAAAAAAAAAAGCAAAAATGACTGACATCTTTAGGAAAAAAAAGTTACAGCCTCTCAAAGTTGTGAAAATAACCCCATACAGTTTTCTTATACTTGAACTGATCAGAACTTTATTTTAACACTTTACGGTGTAAGCTATTTGCAAATGACGCAAAGGAACGAAGAGATATAACCAATTATATAGCTATATTACAAAACGCATAAGTTAAAGTAATGCTTTTAAAAATTTAAGTATGAATTTGTTTAGTATGATACAGTAAAAAAAAAAAAATTTTATATATCCGCTATGAAAGTATATACAGGGTTCACACTTTCTGGAAAGTCGGAAAAAAAATTTGGTCAGGGAAAGTCAGGGAAACGTTTAAGATATGCTGAAAAGTCAGGGAAATTCCAAAAAAAAGTCAGGGAAATTTTAAAATTCAACATATGAAGTGACTTCACATGGACCAATTTGCATATTTTTGATATATTTTTTCCCCTTACTGTATAATTTGTGGAAATGGAGATGACAATAAAGACATAAAGACATAAAGACATAAAGACATAAAGAACATAAAGAATATAGAGACAAGTAAAGAGCCACATGGGCCTATCGAGAACTGTCCCCAGCCAACCCACCAACCAAACATGCTCATGCAAATCCACAAAAGCACCCTAGGCTCCAAAAATTTGTTTGTAACTACAAATCCACCAATTTGGGTTTTTTCAAAACTAATGAATATATAAATATGATACCCCAACCATCACATGCATTAATAACTAAGTTCATGGTCACACATGCCATCTAACTTAAACTAAATCACAACTAAAAACCCGCCAAATTTGGCTTCGTCAATATATTAATATGATTCCCAACCCATCCATAAACGAATCTAACCCTTTTTCTTAAATGTTGCAAACGAGTCACACTCAAAAACCTCCCGCGGGGCAACTATTCCAAAATTTAACACCCATACTGAATGCATGCTTTCTTATATCAAAGATGGCATGCTTTCTTCTTAATTTCCTTATTATGCCCCTGGTCACCTGTCCATCACTACTAATGAAAAATTTATTAATTCTCTGTATTTCGAAATAAGAATGTAAATATTTTGGTAGACTGTATCAATGTTCCCTCTGAGAAATTCCAGCCCTTTCTACAGATAAAACATTCCCTAACTCCTTCAGCCTCTTCTCATAGCTCTTTACCCTCAAACCCAGAATCAATCCTTGTTGCTCTACGTTGCACTCTCTCTAGCATATCTTAAGTCTTTCTTTAAATAAGGGGCCCAAACTTGTGGCACAGATACTTCTATTATCGGCCTAACATAGCTATTATACAGTTTTTACCTTATTACTTCCTTGCTCTTATAAACAACATTGCGATTTATAGCCCAGCAATCTATTAGCTTTATTTTCTAAGCTTCAACCACTGATTAGACTATTTCAAATTACTGCTTATAATCACACCTGCATCTTGTTCTCTTCATTCACTGCCTCCAGCCAATCCATACCAACCATGGTTAAAACTTTATTTTCATATTCTTTCTTGAAGTGTGTCAAACATATGATAACTATTAAAATTCTCATTCATCACTTATCTGCCTAGCTTTGAAGTTTAATCACCCTTTCTCTTAAACCAAATATGCATCCTTCACTATTCCTAAAACTGAGGTGGCCCACTTTAGTATCATCTGCAAATTTAGAACCTTGCATTTAAGTCCCCTGGTCTAAAATCTTTAATATATATGAGGAACAAATAGTGGCCCCAGCATGAAACCCTGTGGGACACCATCTTCACTATTTTCCCAATAATGATTTATTCCCATTTAGTTGTACACTCTGTTTTTCTATTTCGCAACCACTCTTTAATCCAAACCATGTACCACTCCACCTATACCACATTGCATATACCACTTTTTAATCAGCCTTATGTGGGGAACCTTATCAAAAGCTTTACAAAGTCTAAATATACATATCAAATAAGAATTCCTCGGTCAATGCAGTCAGTAAATGTATTCCATAAATTCCTAAAAGGTTTTGTCTGACATGACCTACCCTTTCTGAAACCCTGCTGGGAGTCGTAACAATACCTTTTTATCTTCTAAATATTTCTCTATATGACTTTCAGTAACTTTTCCGAACCTTTACAAACCAAAGATTTTAAGCCTAACTGGCCTATAAATTTCCCAAATCTTCTTACTACCTTTCTTATAAATGGCAAAGCCATATGCTGTTTTTCAGTCATCTGGTACCTCACCACATATTCCTAAGATCGCTTAAAAAATCAAGTGGCCTTTGCAATGCTGATACTACCCTCTTTCAGAATTCTACCATATATCCCATCAAGCCCGCAGTTTTACCTGGATCAATATGGTCTAATAAACGTTTAATATCTTTACGTCAAATTCCAAATTCTGTAAGTCTATTTGTAACATGCACACAAGAACTATTAGTCTCCAACCTATTTATCTATCTTTCCTCAGTAAACACTGAAGCAAAATAAGCATTGAAAAATGTTGACCAACTCTTATCTGAACTCACTAAATTTTCATCAATTTTAATTGACGCAATTGTCCTATTCTTACTTTTAAATTTATAAAAGCTAAAAAACTTCTTTCGAAATCTTATTAACTATTCCTTGCTAATTAATTTCTCTGCCTCTCTCCTTTCCTTTCTTATTGACTGGTTAGTTCGTTTCTATTTTTTTCCTATAATTTTCTAATCATCTTCCCTATTACTCCTTGAATATTTTAAAAACATCTAACGCTTTTCATTAATTTTTTCTCTCTTATCTCTCTATTCACCAAACAGGTTTTCTCTTCGCCAACCTAATGGGTTTTTCTTTAAAACATACTGACTGATATTCATAAAATTTGCTTAAAATGTTTCCACACATGATAAAACAGTTTTTGGTCTTTAAAACTCTTTATCCCAGTGCAATTATACTAAAGCATGTTCGTCGTAATTTGGGTAAAATCATCACCATTTCGGAATCTAAGATCCTTTCCTTATTAACTGCATTTGGGCCCAGATATCACATTCAATATTAAATCTAATTATATATGGTCACTAAGTCCTAAATTCTCCTCAACCTCTAAACCTCACCCCCATTACTTTAATCGTTAGTTATATTAATCTATAGTGCATCGTGTCCTGTGGGTTCATGGACCATCTGGCACAAAAAGTTATCTAGTATCAATTTATAAATACTGAACTACTAAGGTCCGTATTAGACAAGGAATCCCATTTAATGCAAGGAAAATTAAAATCACTCCATTATACTATACCTTTTTCTTTACTGTGGCATGCTGTCTCAATTTTCTTCTCCAATTTTTGAGTCTAATTCTTGACTCTGAGCCAGGAGGTCTATAAAATTGCCCCTATTCTAATATGATTTATTAAACTAAGGATTATCTAACCCATACCTGATTCAATATCAATGAATTAGTTTTAAAAGTTCAGTCATTAATACAGATGAATATGCTTTTTAATATAAAGCGCCACACCCCACACCCTTCTTCCCTCTACGCTGGTATAAATAAGTGAATATCCCATCTATTTCATTTCCTGAACGGAGCTCCATATTAATTCTTCTTAACCAATGCCTGCAGTTATGCCCAAATTAATTGTCAAGAAATTCTCAATTTATGTATAAACTAATCAGCTCTCTTTTTTTTAAATTTCTAAGGCTATGAGCATTTGTGTAAAGCATTTTATATTCGAAATGCTGTTATTTTTATTGCTATCATCCTTATTTGAGCCTGTAACACTAGTTTTATTTATATCACCACTATTACCGTTACCATTGCTATTATTTGTATCCAGATTTAGCCCATCCCCCCCAACTTTACCTAGTTTTTTGCTAAACAAGTCTCCAACCTGGTGCTGAAAAAGCCCAAACACCTTTACCACTCTCAAGGGAACTCCATCTGCTGCAAAAGATCTTATCCAGAAATTCTCTCCAAACACATCCCAAAAACCTAAATATTTTCTTGATACATCAAAATTCCCTAATCCTTTCATTTACACCTAAAGCCCTACTCCCCCATTCCTGACCTGCACCTAACCTAGGTAAAATCCCAGAAATCATGCACCTTCTTCCGCTAGCTTTCATCTTCTGAATCAATCTCCTATAATCTGCTATAAGATGTATTTGATAAGTGAATGAAAAGGATGGGCGAGGAACGACATTCCATAAATCTACTTCTATCCTGTTTCTTTCTATTTTTAGTTCACTATTACTTACTATTCTTCCTATTCTGTCCGTAGAGGTTGTTCCAAGTTCATCCTTTCGATTGAAGGTGATTGGTAGCTATATGGATGTGTTTTATTTAGACTATGACCAATGACTTAATCTGTTCATATCTTTTTCTTTTTAGGGATTTACTGTTTGAGTTTTTTTTTAGGTTTGACGAAGTGATTTTGGATTTTTGTGCAGTTGAAGGTATTTTTTATTTATTTATAAAATGACTTCAAACAAAAAAAAATAACTTTAACGACCAATGGTTGGACGTCAAACTGAACCCACAGTTTATCGGGTGGTTGGGTAAAGGACCTGATAGTTCCAAGGCATACTGTAAAGTATGTAAAAAGGAACTTTGTTATCTAATCTAAACATGGAAACGCCAAGCCAAAGTTTCACATTCAAGAGGGGGAAACTCATTTGAATTTGATCAAAACTCAGCAGGACCAACCATCATTGAAAAACGTTTTTGTTATGTGTTCTAATAATACAAATATTAGTGAAAAGTGTGTGCACTGAAATTATGCCATTCTCATCAACTTCTAATCATACTAAACCTTGTGAATGACCCTGAGTGTTCTATTCATACTCAACCGCAAAATCAGTTTATTCAATCAGTTTCATCTTTTGCATTAAAGATGATGTTACAGAATCTGAAATACTATGGCATTAAAGGTGGTGGACGATAAAATGTCTTTAAACTCGTGGTGCAGATATAGGGGAAACATTTAAATTAATGTTTCCAATAGTGCAGTAGCTTCAAATTTTAAATTGGGGCTGAATGAAATGTAAATGTGATTAACCATGGACTTGTCCCTATTTTTTCTAGAAAGCCAAAGCACAATACATACACTACTACTACTATTGCAGTGAAGCTCATTCTACCCTTGAAATTAAAATTCAAAAATTATTTTTGAATGGTGATTGTCTTTCTAAGATACTTGATTAGTTTTTTTCTTCTATAGTACCTGGGAATCAATGTTATGTGGAATTGTGGCAATTATTAATTAGGGACTGATCATTTTCGCATTGAAAATGCAACGTGGAAGGAGGGTTTTTCCTGTAAATTAGCAATATATTATAGCTTATAGGAGAATCTGAAGAAACAATAGTCTGATTTCTCAGAACCAGTTGGCACAATGCTATAAGATCTCATGAAAGTATTCATAAAGTTCCTATCACTCAAAAAATGTTGACAAATGCAAGAGCTGCCCATAGGAGATATGAAGAACATCTCAAAGAGTCAAAACAGAACCAAAAAGAAGAAGAGAATAAAAAAGTTAAAAAAAAAAAAAATTATCCATACAGATCTATAAACTTGAAGAGCTGAGAAAGATGTAAAAACTGAATGCTTTGACAGAAGAAGACGCTATAAAATCAAAAATTCAAATGCTTGAGAAGAAAAAGTTAAACTAAATCTCCCCATTTAGAACTTTTGTGGTCGCAGTGGATGTTATTCACCTAGGCTATTAATGTAAGCTTTTAATTTATTTTCTTTTTGTATAAATAAAACTGTTTACTTTTGGAAAAATAAAAAAAAATTTTTTTAAATTCATCCATGATGATGAACAGTTTCTAAAGTAAATTTTAATAATTTAATGTATGAATTGAGTAAATAGGCTGCAATAATGATTAATAGATATTTTATATGGCAAAAATAACGAACACGCTGGTCAGGGAAAATTTGAGGATTTGGTCAGGGAATGTCAGGGAAATCAAATTCAAAATTTCAGTGTGAACCCTGATATAAATTAGGAAATTAATGGGAAAGGATCAGAGAGGGCCAATGGTAATGTTAAGTTTTTTAAAGGGAAGACTGAGGCATTGCTAATTGAAGATTCTATGATATGATACCTAGATAGGTCTTTTCAAAATAAGGATAAAAGGAAACGAATGAGTGTGTGTTATCCAGTTGCCAGTGTGTGATATCGTGGATAGGATAGATAAAGAGATTGAGTTTACAAATGTTGATTCAAATGTGATTGTGCATGTGGGTACAAATGATATGACATAGAAGATCAGAAGAATTAATAGCAGATTAAAGGAGGTTGATTCAGAAGATGAAAGCTAGTGGAAGAAGGTTCATGATTTCTGATATTTTACCTTGGTTAGGTGCAGGTCAGAAATGGGGGAGTAGGGCTTTAGGTGTAAATGAAAGGGTTAGGAAATTGTTTATCAGAAAATATTGGGTTTTTGGATTTGTGGAGAGAATTCCTGAACAAATCTTTTTGCAGTAGATGGGAGTTCACTTGAGTCGTAAAGATGTTGAACTTTTCAGTACCAGTTTGGAGACTTGTTTATCAAAAACTAGGTAAAGTTAGAGGTGATGGGCTAAATCTGGATATGAATAACAACAATGGTAACTAATAGTGGTGAGATAAATAAAACTAGTGTTGTTACAGGCCCAAATAATGATGATGGCAATAAAAATAACAGCATTTCGAATATCAAATGCTTTTACACAAATGCTCATAGCCTTAGAAATAAAAAAAGATGAGATGATTAGTTATACCATAAATGAGGATCTGGACATTATTTGCATAATGAAGCATGGGTTAATGAAGAATTGTATAGAGACTCCTTTCAGGAATATGAAATACAGATATTCACTTTATTTATACCAGCATAAAGGAAAGAAGGGTGGTGGTGAGGCGCTTTATGTTAAAAGCAATATTCAATCTGTATTAATGACTGACTTTAAAACTGATCATGATGTACAATAAATCATATAGATTAGGGGCATTTTATAGACCTCCTGGCCAGTCAAGAATTAGACTCGGAAATGGTGAAAGAGATGATATACCACAGTAAAGAAAAAGGGGTGGTCATAGTGGATGAATTTAATTATCCTGGCATTCAATGGGATTCCTTGTCAAATGTGGACCATAGTAGTTCTGTATTTATAAATTGTATACTATACAACCTTTTGAGCCTTGAACCTACAAGGCACAATGCACTGTTAAGACTTAATATTAACTAACAATGAAAGTATGGTGGATGATATTAGAGTTGACGAGAATTTAGAACTTAGTGACTATAATATAAAGATTTAATATGAATGTGATATCTGGGCCCAAATTGCAAGTTAATAAGGAAAAGATCTTAGATTTCCGAAATGGCAATTTTACCAAATTTCGAGACATGCTTATTACAGGGCTTGTAGCGGTACACTTTTTTCACTTTTTTTACACTTTTTTTAGCTTAGTCATTTTTTTTTCACTTTTTTAAGCAATTTTCCACTTTTCTTCACTTTTTTGGGCAAGTTAGGTTACTTGGAGATATCTTTTTCCTTCTGTTTTTTAAACTGTGAACTGAATTAAAATGTGGTTTTAACTACAAAACAGTTTATTGACTCCAGGAACTGGAAAACATAGGTAATTGATTTGTTTAAAATTTTAATTTTCTGAGTTTTAAAAATAATTTTAATAATAAATTGAATAAAGTTTTTTGAAATTTGAAATTTTTGAAGATGGGAAGATGTAAGTTTCAAATGTCTGATGAAAAGACCTGGATATCAGAAAATTGTGAGGTTGTTAAATAAACCTACCATGAAAGCAGAGCTTAACTTTGTTATATTTAGCGCACATATCTTTACGAGTGTCACAGGCTTCCTTCCAAAAAGAAGAACCATTAATTTCATCTCTTGCATTCTGTTTTGGTCATCATTGGTTATGACAACTGTTTGAAGGATTTGCAAGTCAGAAATTCTCTAAGATCTTGATTAAAAAAAAAATTGATGCTGCTTTTTTTAATACTGAACATTTACTGCCATTGAAAGAAATCCAGTTTTCTTTCAACTTGGAAAATGTTTGTGAAAAGGACAAAACGTTTTTCTGTCTTCAAGCACAAAATTTTTTTGTTGAATCTGTTAAGCATGTTGTGAACAAATCACCTGTGTCGAGCTCTCTGTTGAAAAAATTTACATGCCTATCCCCTAATGAGAGATTGTCCAAAGAAAGTTGCCAAAATATAGTTCGAGATTGCTAGGGTCATGCCATGGAAAATCCATACAGACATACTCTTAGATGAGTGGAAACTAATACAATTGGAAAAAGCTGAACCAGAGTCCGAAAAAAAATCTATAGATCTGTATTGGGCTCAGTTTTTTAATAAAACCGATCCATCAGTAAACACTTCAAGGATTTCCAACAGTTGAAAGAGTAGTAAAAGCTTCACTGTCGCTGTCACATGGTAATGCAGATGTGGAAAAGAGCATTTTCACATGAGGCAGAAACTCTTCACGTACCAGGTCATCTATGTCAAAGAGAACTTTAAATGCTTTAAACACTGTTAAAAGTGCTAGTTGTAATGTAAATCAAAGCCTTACCTTATTTCTCTAACTCCAGGGATCTCTTTTCCATGGGACGTTTAGCATATAACCAATAAATTGCTTACTTGGATAGAGAAAGAAGAGGAAAAAAGGAAGACTCGAAAGAATGAAGCTGCAAAAGCTTGAACAAGAGACAAAAAAATTGCTAAAAATGAGGACAAACAAAAAACAACTTGACCCAAAAGAGAAAAAAAAAAATTCCTGATGATGAACAAATGCTGAAGAAGCTACAAAAGAAGAGGCAGAGCAAAGTGGAAGTGCGGCAAACTGTTATTGGAAGCTAATGAAAGATTTGTAATCCTTTTAAAGAAAAAAGAAATTTAGTGAAGCAGGCTTGGTCCAAGCGATGCTGGAAGGTGTAATGTTCAGAAAGAGGAATCTGAAAAAAGACGTAGTGGGGAAAATTTACAAGGTTGCTGTTGAAAAACGAAAAACAATTCTCATTTTAGACTTTTTTCAAAAAGTTTAATTACCCTTATTTTTATAATTATGCTTGTTTCTTCTGTAAAACCAATACAGTAAGTGTAATTTTCAATATAGTATTATCCATTTTCTTTACATTATGACATATTCTAAAAAACTAAAACATTTCAAATTACAAAACTTTCATCTCCAGTTATTTATATTTAAAACCTACCTCATAGTTTTCTTAGCATCCAAAATATTAGTAAATAGCATGTTGTTTATAGTAAATAAGTTGGGTCACATTGAATTTTAGTAATGGAAATTGTAAATTCTTTTCACGTTTTTCTCAAAATATATAATTTTTGTCAACATTTCAGTAACTTTTTTTCACTTTTTTCAACATTTCAGTCATTTTTTTTCACTTTTTTTCAAAATTTTATTCACTTTTTTCACTTTTTTTGATAAGAAACTCGCTACAAGCCCTGTTATTATAACTGACTGGGATAAGGAATTTAAAGACCAAAACTTTTATCATGTGGGAACATTTTAAACAAATTTCGATGAAATATTCAGTCAGTTATGTTTTAAAGAAAACCATTAGTTTGGTGAAATAGAGAGATAAGAGAAAATCATTGAAGCACAGATGTTTTAAAATACCATTGGGAGGATGATTTTGAAAATTATGGGAATAATAGAAGTGAACTTAACAAGTCAATAAGAAAGGCAAAGAGAGAGAGGCAGAAATTAATTTAGCAATTAATAACAACAAGGACCTGAAGAAGTTTTTTAGCTTTTATAAATTTAAAAGTAAGAATAGGACAATTGGTCCAATTAAAATTGATGAAAATTTAGTGAATTCAGAAAAGGAGTTGGTCAACTTTTTAATGTTTATTTTGTTTCAATGTTTACTGAGGGATGATTAGATAATAGTTTGGAGACTAATAGCTCTGGTATGCACATAACATATAGACTTACAGTACCAGTATTGCAAAGGCACTGTTTTTGATTTTTAAGCTATCTATAACATTTGGTGAGGTACCAGATAACTGGAAAACAGCATTTGTGCCCATTTATAAGGAAGATTATAGGCCAGTTAGCTTAAAATCTCTGGTTGTAAAAGTTCTGGAAAAGTTTCTGAAAGGTCATATAGAGAAATATTTGGAATATAACAAGGTATTGTGCGACTCCCAGCATGGTTTTAGAAAGGGTAGGTCATGTCAGACAAACCTTTTAGAATTTATGGAATACATTACTGACTTTTTTGACTACAGAGTTTCAGTTGATATTATATATTTAGACTTTAGCAAAGCTTTTGATAAGGTTCCCCACATAAGACTGATGAAGAATGGCAATAAGTCATCATGGGAAATTGTGAAGAGTGGTGTCCCACAGGCTTCAGTGCTGGGGCCACTATTTTTCCTCAAGTATATATAAATGATTTGGACCAGGGACTTAAATGTAAGATTTCTAAGTTTGCAGATGACACCAAAGTGGCTACCTCTATTAGGAATAGTGATGGATGTATAAAGATTCAAAATGATCTTGATAAACTTCTTGGGTGGGCAGATAAGTGGCAAATAAATTTTAATAGTAAAAAGTGTAAGGTTTTTCACCTAGGTTGCTCAAGTAAAAGTTCTAGCTATGATATGAATGGGGATTGGCTTGAGCCTGTGGACCAATAAAAATTTTTTAATGTGATTGAAAGTAGTTAATCAGTGTTTGAAAGCAAGGAATAAAGCTAATAAGATGCTAGGTATAATAAAATGCAATGTCATTTACAAGAGCAAGGAATTTATAAGTAAACTGTATAATAGCTATGGTAGTCCAGTATTAGAGTATTGTGCACAAGTTTGGGCCCCTTATTTAAGGAAGGACATAGATATGCTAGAGAGTGTGCAACGTAGAGCAACAAGGATGATTTTTGGGTTTGAGGGTAAGAACTATGAGGAGAGCTAGGAATATATATATATATATATATATATATATATAATATTATTATATATATATATATATATATAGATAGTCTGTATATATAAAAGTACATATTAATATTTTTATCTAAAAAAGAAGTTAAAAAAATAAATTTATGTATTTAGATATATATGGATATATATATATATATATATATATATATATATATATATATATATATATATAAAAGGATCAACACTTACTTACTTAATGAGTCATTACACAAACAGTTTGATTTCTTATAATTAAATATAGTAGCATAGTCTGTTATTAAAAACATATTAAATTTTTTAATTCAAAATAAATTTTGCATTTATTTTAATATTGCTATTAATTTATAAGACTACACTATACACTATCCAAGCTCAGAAGACTCAATATACAAAGTTGTCAAATTATGATTGCCATTCAGTATCTGAATTTGCTTTTCCCAAATGGGGGAGAAAGATTTTGATAGAGATATATATATATATTATATATATTATATATTATATATAATATATAATATATATATATATATATATATATATATATATATATATATAATATATATATATATATATATATATATATATATAATTATATATATATATAATATATATATTTATATATATATATATTATATATATATAATATATATAATATATATTAGTGAACTTACAAGCAAAAAAAAACCCAATTTTCAGTTTTTTAGCTATAAACTCATACAGCTATATCTTGGCATAATGGAGTTTTTATATAATTCCTTTAATGGCTAGGCCTAGGCATATAATCCCAGGAAAATTGTTTGTTTTGCTTTAGATAAGTTTTATATTATTCAGATTCAAAAAAAAAAAAAAAAACCAATGTTTAACAAAAAAAAACCACTTTCTAACGAAAAAAAAACCCCACTTCTAAAAACCCTTCTTAGAGTGACAATATGTCATCATA
>JABUQX010027573.1:0-10000 GCA_015478945.1 Trachelipus rathkii | reverse complement strand
GATCTCTTTCGTTTCTCTTGCCGACTCTTGGTTCTCTTGCTCTTCGTGTTTCGGTGAATCTTTTACTGTGGGGCTAGACATATCGAAGGGTTTCGATGAACTCTGGCACAAAACTATGATATCTAAACTTCCAACTTTCGGTTTTTATCCTTCTCTTGACTTTCGTTTCAACCGTTATATAGCTGTTATTGTAGATAGCCACCATTTATCCCTTAAATCTATCCAAAGTGTTGTTCCTCAGAATTCTGTTCTATCTCCAATTCTTTCTTTTTATTTTTCATCAATGATCTATCTGTTACTGTGTCTTCTCTCTACTCTTAGGCTAACTCCATCATTCACCATTACTCCCAATTTTAAAGACGACTCATTCAACAGCAAATAAATGATGTTAGGAGGATAGCCTTGAAGCAACAGATTTCTGATCTTTCTGATTCCTATAGTTGTTTTTTTTTAAAAAAAAAAACATGGCTGTTTTCAATGCCTTAATAACTCAGCTTATTCATCTATCTACTTGACATAATCTTCCACACAACTATAATATCTTTTTTGAAAACACAACTCTAACCTTCTTCTGTTCCTAATATTCTTGATATTTTTTTTTCCCGTGACCTTTATTAGAAGTATCACATAATGTTCCTTCTAACAAGTTTCTATTAAATTGGGAGTTCCGAGGTGCCTTCGGAAATTCTTCTCCCCATTCCAGTTGCTAGCTCTACATAAGTTCGTTGTTCGCCCTACTATAGAGCATGAATCACATATATGTGGTGGTTCCACACATGTTTATTCCTTGATAAAGTGTAGCCTAGGTCTTGTGGACTCCTTAACTCTCCTACTCTAACTAACTCTCTCTCCAATCTTTCTACCATCGAGTTGTAGCATCACTCTCCTATATTTCTATTGTTATTACAACTACTGTTTTTGAACGTCCATCATGTACCTTCTTTCTTTGAGGAGAGTTCCTACGATCGTATTATCAGACAGTCTCATCCATACTCTGCTCAACTCTTTGACCGACGTAACGCTCATGCTCAATCTTACATGTACTTATGCGGTGAAGTCGTGAACATGTGTTCCTCCCGTTGAGTACGTATCGAAATCCTCCTAGTATTCTTGTTTTTCTGGCAAATATGGCAACTTTTAATATACTTTTTCACGTGGTGGGCAATGAATTTGAATACGAAATCTGCTCTCAAAACGGTCAATGTTCTTTTAGTTGGTTTAAACAAAGAAAATCATTTTGGTTCAGAAAGTGTGAACCCTGCATATATATATATAAATATATATAATATATATAATATATATATATATATATATATATATATATATATATAATATATATATATATATAGTATAATATATATATATATATATATAAAATATATAAAATATATATATATATATAAATATATATATAAATAATATATATAGATATATAATATTTTTTTTTACACATATATACTATAATAGATATATATATATATTTATATACTATATATAGAATTATATAATATATATATATATATATAATATATAGATAAATATATATTAGTAATACTATATATATATATATAATTAGACTATAGTATATATAAGATATAATTAATATATATTAGTTATATATATATATTATATATATAATATATAGAATAATATATAATATATATAATATATATATAATATTTATATATATAATATATATAATATATAATAATATATATATAAATAAGTATATAGATAATATATATATAATAAATATATATATATAATATATATAATATATAATATATATTAGATATATATATATATAATATATAATATAATATAATATATTAGTATATATATATATATATATATATATTCTAAAATGGTAATAAATTGATTTGAAAAGCATGTAATTAAATAGTATTTGAAAGACGGTTTTATTAAAGAGTTTTTAACAAAGCGTTGAGAACTTTCAAAGGTTTTTTTTATGCAAATTTATTTTTCATATTTATTAAGTAAAATACATTTTGTTTCTTTTAGAAAACAATGGATAAATTATGAGCTCAAAAAACATACACACACACGCGCGCACGCACACACACACACACACGAACACACACACACACACAACACACACACACACACACACACACACCACACACACCACACACACACACGCGGACTTATATACACCTTCAATCGCGCGCCTCACGCACACATACCCCTACACACACACAAACCTTCATATACATCCTCAAGCACACGCACACGCACACACACTCGCACACACCTACACACTCACAGTTTAAACACACACGTTTCATTCTTATCATTAATAAGCCCGAAAGTCTCCACAAACGTTAAGTCTAAAAAGTTATACGTGATTTTAAACATAACATAAAACATATTTAATCGCTCCTTTTATTTTATACGAGAACCATGCTCATATTATTTTTATTTTAACTTTTCATTGGGTTGTGGTGTGTGTGTGTGTGTGTGTGTGTGTGTGTGTGTGTGTGTGTGTGTGTGTGTGTGTGAGAGGATGTGTGAGGGTGGGGGCGTGTGTGTATGTGCGTTTGTGTGTGTTATTTTCCACGTTAAATAATACATTGATGACGATAAGGAAAATAAACGTGTTAAAACGCATATCATTTTTAAATAACACATTGATGACGATAGGCAAAATAAACGCGTTAAAACGCATATCATTTTTTACGAGTGTGTAAACAAACATATTTTGAAAGGTTAACTTTTTGAAATGAATTGCGTCTTTATGCTTAACCTATGAAATAAAGGGTCACTCTTAATTGCTTGATATCCTTTTTGAGGATTGATGCTTGCCTACCTTTTTAATATTGAATTAAAATATTAAAATTAAAAAAAATATTTCCTGGGGGGGGGAGGAGAATGGACTGTCTCTCTCTTCCTTCTCTCTCTCTCTCTCTCTCTCTCTCTCTCTCTCTCTCTCTCTCTCTCTCTCTCTCTCTCTCTCTCTCTCTCTCATCTCTCTCTCTCTCTCTCTCTCTCGTAATGGTAAGTCACAAAACTTTTCCGTTTTATACTCCTACAGCTCAAAAAGGGCTAATTGTAGCAACATGACTAATTGTAATTTTTATAATTATGTCTAGATCAGTTTTTCATTTCATTTGACAAAATAAAGCCAAAAGGTGAGCAAAATTTAGAGACATATCAAATAATAATAATAATAATAATAATAATAATAATAATAATAATAATAATAATAATAATAATAATAATAATAATAATAATATATAATAATAATAATAATAATAATAATAAAATAATAATAATAAAAAATATAATAATAATAATAATAAATATTAATAATAATAATAATAATAATAATAATAATAATAATAATAATAATAATAATAATAATAATAATAATAATAATTAATAATAATAATAATAATAATATAAAATAATATATAATAATATAATAATGAATAAATAATAATAAATAATAAAAAATAGCGCATATAAACTAATAAAAAATTAATTAATAGAAAATAATTTCTAATAATAATATAACTAATAATCATAATACATTATTATAATAATAATATATAATTACATAATAATAATGAATAATAATAAAATAATATAATATAAATAATAATAATAATAATAATATAATAATAATAATAATAATAATAATAATAATAATAATAATAATAATAATAATAATAATAATAATAATAATAATAATAATAATAATAATAATAATAATAATAAACATGTAAAGCTGTTTTGAAAGTTTATTGAAATTTGAAAGTAATTTTCACAGTTACAGATAATTTTAATTAGTTCCTCTTTGTCAGTATGACGTAAATTAGTGAAGAAGAATTTATCACATGTAAATGTTGTTTTTTCAATCTGATATTTATATGTCATATTTAAATATTATATCATATTTTCTGTTCGGTTTCCTTGCATATATATAATTATATAATAAGGTATATATATATAGTAATAATATATTATATATATATATATATATATATATATATAATAATAATATATATTTAATTATATTATATAATATATTATATATATATATATATAACTATCTATAAAGAATAAGGAATTGATATTATATATATAGATATATAGTATATATAAAATATATATATTATTTATAATATATATAGATATATATATATATATATATATAATCATATATAAATATTATATAATATATATATAATTAATATATAATATACTCCTATTATATTATATATATATATATAAGTATAATATATATATATATATATAAGATATATATATATATATATATATATATATATATATATATAGTAGTGATGCCGGAGTTTGAGCGCTAGCACCCTTTTCGATATGAAGGAATAGAAATATAGTCTGAAACTTGGAATATAATCTCAAGGTTAACTCGAAACAGTAATTTCAATTCTCTTAGGAATGTATATAGAGGGGGTCGCGCCCCAGAGCATAGCTCAATAATAGCGAGATTCACCCCTTGTGTCGGGCGGCTGCCGAGAGGGTAGATTAGGCTTAAGTACGCGTTCGGTCCACCCGCCAGTCTGTGCGAAGCACGGTATCACTACGTGGAGCGCGCTAAGCCGCTCACGCGCCGTGCGCGAGCCTATACACATACACATTATTATTATTAGTTATATTATTACGTCGAAGATTCGATCCGAAGGAATCGAAATCTGAGGTCGAAAGAAACGAGTTCTGTAAGGAAATACTTTTTTTTTTACCGCATTCGACTTGCCTTCACGCCGCGGTTGCCTTCTCGCATCCGGTTCTGACTCCGACTTTGATTGCCAGCCAGCCTCCGAGAACTTATCGTATCGTAGCTTAAAAATTTGGAGGATGGTAGATGATGAACGGTAACCCAATTGTAGCCAGTCTACGTCCTGGTGGTCCCCCCAAAGGGACCACCCCATTAAAAAAATTCAAGTGATCGGTATAAAGCTGAAATTTGGTATAGGATCAGAGTGTAATTTTCTGAAAAGGACTCTGTAAATAGTTCTGAGATTGGTCTGCACCGTGTGCTGAGCCGCTGCGGTGCCGAGTTAATAAACATTTGCATAACAACAATGTTGATGGCTTTCATATATGTTATCGAGTCTGGTACAGATTTCCGAAAATAACTGATTTCAGAAACCATCAGAAAAAAATTAAAAATAAAAAATAATAAAAAATAGATAAAATTTCTTATTCTATTTATGTTTATAATTTTAACAAAATTTTTATGTTTTACATACCCTAAATCAGTAAATCAGTAGAATCCAAACGAGCCATCCACCACCCTTCTGTCATTCGGTATCTATTGATCTATGACTATTTGAATCCTAAAAATTGATTAAGGTTCAAATTTTTTAACTAAAATGTAACGTTTTACATACCCTAAATCAGGTAAATTAGTAAATCAAACCACAATCCAAGCACCTTCCTGTCCAGTCGTGATCTATCTATTACTCTATTGATCTATTGATCTATTGAATCTATTGATTTAGCAGGTTCAAATTTTACTAAAATTTCATCGGTTTACAATACCCTAAATCAGTAAATCAGTAAATCAACCTACCCTACTACCCAGCACCCTCCTGTCCAGTTGTGATCTATTATCTTTGACTATTGAATCTATTGATCTAAATGATTAAGGGTTCAAATTTTTTACTAAAAATTGTAACGTTTTACATACCTAAATCATTAAATCAGTAAAATCAAACCACCAATCAAGGCACCCCTCTCTGATCCAGACGTTGATCTAATGCGATCGTATTGATCATTGATGTTCAAGTCAAATTTATTACGGTAAATTGTAACGTTTTAACAACCTTAAACATCAGTAAATCAGTGAAATCAAAACCCACCATCCAGCCACCCTCCTGTCCATCTTGATCTATTGATCTATTCTAATTGATGCAAGTACATTTCGAGTATTTTCATTTGGATAACATAAACGATTAAAAATCAGCTTCTGTATACAAAGATCATCAATATATTGACGTAACAAAGTGTCCACATTATTAAAGCATACGCATCATCGAACTTATTCACTTATAACTATAACGGCATTACCCCCTCCGAAGGAAGGGTAAAACCAGCCCTTCGGCGAGGCCCAAAAACCCGCTATACACCCCTTCGGGTATCCCCCTCTCAGAATTCACCATCTTTCAAGGGGCTCTCCCTGGGTTTTCTTCTCGGGAGTGATGTGTGTTTTAGATACTCTTTGTTAATGAAAGCTGTTTATTCGTAAGTTAGGTAACGTTATGTTAAATATTACTATTGCAGTGTGAAAATTAACACTTATTTGTTAGAGAAATGATGATTTTGTAAGATATTTACTGTGGTTAACTGACGATGGATGTTAGAACGTGAGCCTAGGTTAAGTTTTGTTGAGTAATGTTAGGTTTGCTCGAGAATTTTTGCTAAGTCTACGTTTATTCATAGTTCAATGATGTTATTACTCGAAACGAAGACACTTTTTATGTTAGTTTGGTTAAAAGACTTGTGTCTTTGCAATTAGTCGGTGGGATATGATATGAGACGAGCCCCTGTTATGATGAAATTTTTTATGAAGACGAAGTGATTAAGAAATTTCGGTACGTTAGCATTATATTCGTGTCCGGATGGATTAGACATTTTAACTTAGTATTTTTGTCTTAAATATATATATATATAGAGTAAAATATACATTGATATGTTAGAGATATGCGTGAAAAAAGTGGAATAGGGTTACTTTTGCTGACTAGGTTATGTACTTAATGTTGTTAAGTGCGAAGTTTTTAATGTTAGTAGTTTTTTCGTACGTATGGTGTGTTTGTTATTTTACATTATATTCTTAGGTCAGGTTTATGTTATGTTAGCTTTATTAATGTAAAACTTGTACGTTAGCATATTTCATGGTTAGATATTAAAAAACTTATTTTGTGTTATGGTTTAGTCGAAAATGATATCCTCTCCACTACACACGAACACTGCGAGTCATTAGGAGTCGAACTCATGGGGGGAGGGGTGGGAGTGGTTTGACCGGTTTGCTTTAAATGATTTACGTCTCGACTCTCCTCTTTACGCTAAGAAGTCTTGTCTCAGCGAACTTCCTCTATTACCGGAAACCTGATTTCCTCTCTATTCAAAAATCTCCTTACTAGTTTTATGATATCTCTCGTATGTTTAGGATAACCTCCTCCTTGAGTAGTCCACAGTGATTACTTCGGTGCCCTGATATGATTTAATTAGACTGAGGCGTTTCTGATACAATATTTTGTTAAATACTGTGTCAATGTAAATAGATAAACCTGTTAATATGTTAGAGATTCATGCATGGAAAAAGTAGAATACTTACGTTTTGTATTGCAATGTTAGTTACTTTACTGGTGTTAAGTGCTGGAACTTTGTTAATGTCAACTGTTTATTTAGTGCTAAGTTGTGTTAAGTTTGTAGTTGTACATTATTTTCTAGTTCATATGATGCTATGTAGCTTTATTAATAAAGTGAAAACATTGTTTATGTTAGCAATATATTTCGTTAGTGGTTAGTTATATAAAGAACTTCATTTTCTGTTAACTGTGTCCGAACATCTCGTGACAATGCGACGTAAATCAATAGTGTAATGTAAAATTAAACAATGATTAGGGTACGGACTTATGCTTGTGAAAAAGTTAACCTGCCTAGTGGGGTGGCTCTTCGGTGGGACGAGTGAGGTATGCGGTTTAATTGGTAGATACAGATCACTCTGTGTACCACCCATATTTCTTGATGTTAGGGTCGATAGAAGTGTCTATGGAAGCGGTAATGAAAGAAAGGAAAGAAATAGATGAAATAAGACTGGATTAGTAAATTCATTCCATTGCCATTATTAACATTGTAATTATATGCTATGAGTGTATATCGTACAGCTGCTACAGGTGATCTATTGTGTGTACACACTGATTAATTATGTAAAAATAATCTGGGGTTGTACGATAAGAGCTCTAAATGAGAAGTCACAAGTGTGGAGAATATCTCTCCAACTCATCACTTCAGTCGTTTGGATGGGATGGTTGGACGACACTAGTGAAGATCATCCGCGTAATAGCTATGTAGATGCAAGGTTAAACATAGCATAATCAGCGGGATCATAAAAGGTCCCACTCTGTAAGGCCAGTCTGAGCCAGTAGCCGTGGCATGCCGACAGAGCTATCGCTATACAAGATCACACTAGAACATCGCTTTAAAGTTCCCTCTCTACCTCGACTGATGACCTGGCACTTTTACGGGGCGTTCAAATCTACGGGAAATACTAAGTGATGCAATCTATAACTACTCTCTTTTAGAGATATCTCCCGAACACTCCTCTCACTCTTCATATCCATCCCAAACAGCAAATGCTCTCAAAACCATTATTCATTTGTTTGAGCACAGTAAAATACAATTTGTTATGTTTCTACAGCATACTTCCGTTGTTCGGCTCTTGTGCGATTTAAAGTCGTTGAATCTAACTATATAACACATCGCTGCCTCAAGGCACTAACATTCTCTTTTTATTTAAGGTATTTACTATCCACTAGTGGTGCAAACATGTAACAAATGAAAATACAGTCTGGGCAATATGCGGAAAACAGAAATATGAATATCAGCTATTTGGAAACTACGTACTTTCTAGATTGAAATCCGGAATCACACGGGACAATACGTTCGCAGGAGCAATGAGTAGACTCCAGTTTTTGGACTCACACACGCCAATGACCCTTATCTCTTACTTTACGGGGGTGTTCACGTGTCTGTCCCGTATAGGTAAAATGTTAACTCTCTTTAGTGAGGTAGATAGTCATGTTTGATGTAGCTAAGTTTGCCGATCGAGCCTCACTTATCTAGGTTGTACTCTCCAGTCTCATTACTTACTCGCCTACAGGCACTCTACTTAGTCAGTTTATGTATCATCGCGCCTATGAAAATGTAAGCATTCTGTGGCGCGGACGACGAATGTATGATTGGTGTCCGCCGTGTGTTTCTGGAGTGTATTGGAGATGATCCACCCCAAACAATCTAAAGGGTTTCCCGGTAGTGTCTACATCCAAATTGAAGTACTCGAAAAGTGATCAAACTCGTTAAAATTCCGAATTTGGTTTTAATGTAAAATATTAAACATATTTGATTTAGAGATTAATTAGCTATTTGAAAATAGTAGTGAATAGGGTTACGTTTGTAAACAGCTTTGCTATAGGTTACTATTAGTTTAGTTAGTAATGGAACCTTTGTAGTAATTAGTTTAGTAGTTTATAATCGTATCGTAAGGTGTGTTAGTAGTTATTGTTCATTGGGCATTATAATTAATTACTTCAGTTCTGTAATGGCTATGCTACTTTATTTATATGTTTATTTAGTGAATACAATGTTACTAGTTTTAGGCATATATCGATGTAGTTTGATATATAAATAAAATATTATTTTTTTTTTTTTTTGGGTGACTATTGGTATAGCCGTAATAATTTTATAGTGATACGCGATAGGTGATCCATGTGAGTAGCTATGAGAGCGTGAAAGTGAGCAAAAAGGTCAGAAGGGTTATTATATGAGGGTATTATAGGGAGGGCGGGGAGGTGAGGGGCGGTATAGGGTATTTGTTAGTATTGACGATTGTTAGTTGCGGAAGTGTACAATAAGCTATAGTATAAATGCTAGGAGAAACTTATATACACTATTTACTAGTATAGATTAAGGGAGGGACATAAAGAATACCTGAGGTTAGTCGTATGTCTAGTTAGACGATGGAGGAGGTATGTTGTATTTTCTGAACTCTGTGATGTTTTAGTTTAGTAGGTAGGTGATTGTGACGATCGTGGATATACAAATCTCGTAGATGAGGAGATGGGATGTATGGACTACTCAGATGAGGTGTCTAATATCGTGTCACCGCGACGTGAGGTACAATCTCTCGTCACGTGCAATGCTAGAAGTGGTGAGAAGATAGTGTAATGAGAAAATGCTAGAATTATGAGTATTATCGATGTAACTCGTTTTTGTG
>JABUQX010027572.1:52500-62312 GCA_015478945.1 Trachelipus rathkii | reverse complement strand
CCAGAGAGAGATTATCCAAATTTTAAAGGGCCTAAAGGGGTTTAAAAAATGTTTATTATTAACCATTTTTTTTATAAACTTTAGAAAATAAGCAGGAAAAAATAGTAGTTGTTGCTGTGTTTTTCGTGCTGGGTTGTCAATCTGTACACAGATATTAATAATAATAAAGCAAGTCCAAATTATTTTAACATAACTTGTGTAAAATATTTTGTATATACATTGAATGAAAATATTAAATGTCAAGTGAATAATTGTTATTTTAAATAAAAACCTAGAATATTTTAAATAAAATAAGTATGTTAATAGAGAAAGAACAGTTTGCTCTTGTTTATACTTATCATGGCTAAAAGATTGATGTAATGAAGTAAGTCAATAGACAAAACGAGGTATCAGCTTGGTGTAGAGGGCTGCTAGGGTCTTGCTTGACTGATTTACTGATTTATTGCTTTAGGTACGTGTAATATATGTTTTTAATCAAAATTGCATAAAATGTTACGTAAAATTCGCTTAGACACTTTAGTACTTAAACCGTTTATTACCATTAGTATTAACAGTTAATCAATAATAATAAAAATTCTTTCTTCAGACAATATTGGATTTATTATAGAAGTTTTAAGAATCTTTGAAAAATTAAGTTATAGAATAAGTAAGATAGCAATGTAGCGTGTTTAATTAAAAATGCAAAGTGTTTTAATAAAATATATGTTTTCGTTCATGACAAAAGAACTTAGTTTGATATGTTGTAAACAGTGATATTTGAATGAACCGGGTGTGGGTGTGTGTGTATGCGTGTGTGTGTGATGGTGTGGTGTTTGTGTGTGGGTGTGTGTGTGTGTGGTGTGTGTGTTTTTTCCTGTTGGAGAGGTCAATGTACATCAAGACTGATAACTAATTAGTCATGAAGTAAAAGGACTGGAGGTATATAATAATAATATAATAGTAATAATATAATAATATAATAATAAATAATAATAATCCTCTTCTATTTAAAATTATAAAATAGGAAAAATAACACTAATAGTAATATAAAAAGAAGAATGTATAATACGACTATAAAATGAATAATAATAATAATAATATTAATCAATAAAACAAATCCGCGTTAGTTAAAAAACTTTTCAAATAATTTTAGTTAACAGTTGGTGAATAAATGATAATGTAATGGATTAATTAAAAAAACATAACTGTTTTTATAAATAGTCCTCATATTATTAACAATATCAGTAAAGCAGTAAGCAGTAAAGGCAGTAAAACAAAGGCCTACTTATCCTTTGGTTGCTTAGGGCGAGATGCGATACTTTGATGTTACTGTTCTTACTGGTTTAAGGCCTGAAGTATATATTTAATACATATTTCGTACAATTTTTATAAAATAAATGTCGTGTAAATACAGGCACTTTGGGTTTTTCTTCTTACATTACAATTTTTAACACATTTAATGAAAAGGAGCATACATTACATGAAATAAATTTTATAAAAGACCAAAACATGTTAAATAAATTATAGTGAAGTTTAATTGCATGGGTGTGTATGTGTGTGTGTGTGTGTTAAATAATAATAGGCATGAAGTAAATAACTGGAGGAATAATAATAATAATAATTAATAATAATAATAATAAATAATAATAATAATAATACATATAATAATACATAATAATAATAATAATGAATAATAATAGAGAAAACTAAAAATAAAAATAATAGATAATAATAATAATAATAATAATAATGAATAATAATAATAATAATATAATAATAATAATAATAATAATAATAATAATGAATAATAATAATAATAATATAAATATTAATAATAATAATAAAACAAATCCGCATTATTTAAAAAATATTTTAATAAAAATAATAATAATAATAATAATAAAACAAATCCGCGTTAGCTAAAAAACTTTGAAATAATTTTATTAACAGTGGGTGAATAATATAATGTAAATGGATTAATTAAAAACCATAAAATGTTTTTTAATAAATAGTCTCATTATATATGTAATAATATGATGTAAATGCAGATGATTAATTATAAGCAGTAAAGCAGTAAGAGCAGTAAAACTAATCCCTACTAATCCGTACTAATCCCCACTAATCCCTTTGTTGCTAAGCAATAGCGCTATTGAATTTCCTTTTTACTGCTTGGAAGGATCTGTAGAGTCATGTTTGTTAATAAAATATCTACAATTGTAGTAAAAATAAAATGGTTTATATAAACAGACATTCGTTTTTCTTCTTACATTCAATTTTTAAAAAATTATAAATTAAATAGTATTAAAACAAAAAATAAAAAATATAAAAGAAAACCTAATGTTAATAAATATATGAAGTTTAAGTGCAGTAAAGCAGTAAAGCAGTAAAACAATGCCTTACTAATCCCTTTGTTGCTAGGCAATTGCGCTATTGATTTACTGTTTTACTACTTTAAGGTATGTAAGGTATATGTTTTTAATAAAAAATGATTATGTATGAAATAAAATGATGACTCATAGTATATTTGAAAACGAAGATTCTTGAATAGTTTACATGATATCATCAACTATGAAATATTTATCCTTCGCGCGATAATATTGCGCCTGCGGGCGCACGCGGTAGATACGCGTTAATATTGCGCCTGCGGGCGCACGCGGTGGTTACGCGGTAATATTGCGCCTGCGGGCACACGCGGCGGGCGGGACAAAGGCGGGCGGGAACGCGGCGGGAAACGGGACGGGAAACGGAAAGGGTTGAACGAGGAGTCATCCTAGCAACATAATACACACAATCGATCCTCATACCTTCTAACATAGGGGTATGGGTCAACAAATTGAGGGCTGTTCTATGATGCTAGGGCATCGGTAGGGCTAAAGGCTAGAAAAGGGAGCATCCTAGCAACTTATAATATACACCAATCGATTTTCTAATACCTTATAACATAGGGGTAGACACCAATATTAGGGCTATTCTATGATCAGGGTAGGACACTATGTGGCACTCACTTGGCACTATGTGGCACTCACTTGGCACTCATTGGCACTCAGTTGGCACTCACCTGACACTCATCTGGCACTCAATCTGGTACTCATAGAACACTCCATATAGACACTCCTTCACGGTTGAAATTTGGGGACGCATCAAAAGTTGAACTTTCTAAAGTTGAAACCGGTCATAGTTGAATCATCAATAAATCCTGAAAGTCATCGAAAGCTGAAACCATCAATAAATCCTGAGTCTCAAAGTTGATGCATCAAAGTTGAGTCATCAAAGTTGAGTCATCACAGCCTGAGGCCATCCACAAAGTTGACATCAACAAGGTGACATCGAAACAGGGCTGACATTCAAATGGTAAGTATTCAAAGCAGAGCCTCAAAGCTGAGGGCCCTCAAATAAAGGTGCATCAAAGCTGAGGCCAATCACAAAGGTTGACATCATAAATTGAGCCATGCACAGTTGAGCCATCAAAGTTGAGCCAATAAAGTTGAGCCATCAAAAGTTGAGCATCAAAGTTGAGTCATCAAAGTTGGAGCCATCAAAGGAGTCATTAGAGTTGATGCCATTTAAATATCGAAGGATATAATCTGGATCAGATAAATAATCGATGACAAGGCCAGGTATGTGTATGTGTGTGTGTGTGTGTGTGTGTGAGTGTAAGTGTAAGTGTCGTAAACGCTGTAAGCGGCCTTCTATCTTTCGGCGAAAATCGTATGGGTACATGGGGTTTACACGAATGTCAGAGGAATAAAAGTGAGGAGAGTAGGAGAAGAGGTTGATGGAATTTATTCTAGTAAAAGGACAATTTGATTTGCTTGCTGTGACTGGAATATAGATGAAAGGAAACAGTGAAAATAAGTTGTGATGTGTGGTGTGAAATGTGTTTGTGATTATATGGAAAGGAATGAGAAGGGGGTAGACGGAGTGCAATTCTAATGGGTTACTTGTGGTACAGAGCTATGGTAGATTTTGTGTGTATGAGTTCTTGAATTCTAATGATTATATTTAAGTTGAAAAGGTCAAGGTATTTGTGGTTGTGACAAATGGTTAACCTGAAGGTAATGTTGAAGAGAATGCGATTTTCGTGAATAATCTGAATGATGTTTTTTTTTTTGGAAGGGGTGAGTAGGAGTTTCAGATTGATTGTGTTGTGGGACCTATATGGTTGGATAGGTGATTTAAAAAGGGATGGTATAACAAGTGGCTTTGGGGTGTCGGGAGAAAATGAGATTGGCACGAAGGTGATTGATTTCTATGAGGAGAGAGGTATGTGTGCACGTAATACTTTCTTTAAACACAAGGCTATTTCATAAGTAAACACGAGAGTCGGTGTAGTAGAGAAGGTAATCGACGTGGAATTCATGATCTGTTTGGTGTTGCTGCAGAACGAAGCTTTGAAGGTCATGTCTTGGATGTTTAAATCAGTCAGGGAGTTAGGAATGGGATTATCGTATCATTATGTTGTTTTATGTAAAATTAAGTTAGTGAAGGCTTGGGTGATGGAGAAGAAGGGGATAAGGAAGGAAGTGGGTATAATTAAGAGTGGGAAGTTAGGTGAACAAGGTAATAAAGGATACAATATTTAAGAGCACATGCAAATAAATCAGTTGAATGTGCTCAAGTTGAAACTGAACAAATCTGGAAGCAAATGAAGGAAGCAGTTGTTAGCAGTTCAAAAGAAGTATGTGATTGTGCTAAAGTAGGAAGTAAAAATGTCAATAGTGAGTAGTGGAATGAAGAGGTAATGCAAGCTGTTATAAGCAAAAAAGAAGCGTATTTAAATGTACTAAAAGCCAATGATGAGGTTTCAAATGAAAGATGTTTGGAATGATATAAGGGAGGAAAAAGAATGTAAAGGTGCATACATAGGAATGATAAATAAGGTAAATTATAGTTGGGAAGGAGGATGCATGGGGACTTGCAAGACAATAGGAAGATCTTCAGGTTAAGAATGAGAACAAGTTGAATCTGCTTAGAATAATGAGTAGGAATGGTTCTTTCGTAACTGATGAAATGAATGTGAGGGGAGTGTGGAGGGAATATTTCGCAAATCTGCATAACATTGGCAGTGATGAAGAGGTGATAGTAAATGTGTGTTGGTTTGATGATTCCTACATTAAGTATTCTTGGAGAATGTCCAGAGGATTATAATGTGAGTTATTCTTCTGTACGAAGAGCTAGGGAAAAATTTAGGAAACGATTCACAGAGGAACTTAAAAGTGAGTTCAAAGCTGATGTTCCAATTACTGTACACTGGGACAGTAAACTTCTTGAAGATATCACAGGAAATGAAATACTACAGGTAATAGTACCCTTATATAAGGGTAAGGGGGATAAGGGTAACTGTAGGAATTATAGGGAAATTAGTTTATTGAGTGTTGTAGATTTTGTTGTTAGTCAAAAGAGTGTGTCAGGTGACTGAAGGACAGATTGGTGAAGAACAAAGTACGTTTAGAAGTGGTAGAGAATGTGTGGATCAAATCTTTACATTGAAATAAGTGATTGAGAAAATGAGAAAGAAGAAGAATAAACTGTATTTAGGTTTTATAGATTTGCAACAGGCGTATGATAGAATTAATAAGGAAGCTCCATGGCAGGTGTTAGTGATATGTGGTGTTGGTGGTAAGCCTTTGAATGGAACCAATAGTATGCATGACGATAATGAAGCATGTATAAGAATAAATGGAGACGAAAGTGATTGGTTTAATATTAATAGCGAGTGAGGCAGGTGATGTGTTTATGACTACTTGGTTTATGTCCAATTTGGGTATATGGAGTGGGGGTTATGAAAGAATTGAATGGGGTGGCAGGGGAAGGTGTTAGAATGATGGAGAATGAAAGAATGAAAGAGAGTGTAGGATGGCCTACCTATTATATACGGATGATATGATTTTGTGTGGCAAATAGGAAGATAGTTTGAGAGGAATAAAAGAGAGATTTGGCAGGGTATGTAAAAGGAGGTGTTTGAAAGTAAACGTAGATAAGAGTAAGGTTATGGTTGAGAGTTATAACAGTCTTCGATGTGAAGTTGTTAGATCGTGAGCAGCTGGAACAAGTGTCCTGAGTTAAATATTTTAAGGATATATCTGTTGGATGAACAGGGGAACGAATGAATGCAGAGCGTAGTTAACTGCATAGTTGTGAATGGCAGGGATAGGTGGCTTGTGTAAGTAAATTCGTTCCTGTATGTAAAGAACTAAGTCTTCTGAAGTGAGCTAGGGTATTAATTAGGGTATGTTGTTACCTATGTTAATGTATGTATAGTAGTGAGACTTTGGTCTGGAATAGGAGGTATTGATCCTAAATACAATGTGGTTTAAGATGGAGCATCTCTTAGAGCCGGTGTTAGGTGTGAGAAGAATGATAAAATGAGGAATGAATCGTATTAGAGAGTTGTTGGATGAAAGAAAGGTGAAAAATGAGAGACAAATTGAAAGTCTTGACATGGTTTGGCATGTTGGGAAAAGGATGGATGATAGTGGGTTGGTTAAGCGGATGTATAGTGGTTGAGTGTGCTTGGGAATGACCGGCTATGAGACCGACAAAAAAGCAGATTGGAGTCAATAATGGAATGCCCTGACTGGGAGAGAAATGTTGAGGTTTTTCGACAGTAGGCGAGAAGAAAGGTGCAATATATATGAGTGAATGGCGGGTTTTGTGAGGGGGCATTTTTGGGACCACACTGGGGATAAACCACACATTGACGAGATGCCATGGTGAGGGTCCTCGGCGGTCCCGTGAAAACACTAGGTTGGAGTTTTCAAACTGTGACGAAGTTCTCCTCTAAAAGGTATAAAGAGGGCGGTAAAGGCTGGGCTTTCTTTTCGACTTGCGTCATATTCTTCTACTACTTTTCTGTTCCGGGGTATGCTAACGCACCTTACCTAGTCTTGGGGAGAGAAGGTGGGTGATGTATATATATATATATATATATAGTATATATATATATATAAATATATTATATATATATAATATATATATAATATATATATATCTATATATATATATATATATATAATATATTATATATATATATATATATATTTATATAATTATTATATAAATAAATATATTGGCGGAAAAATCACTATCGACCAATCACTAGCAGGGAGGGGGGGAAATTTAGGAAGGTGGGGTAATTCTCCACTCGATCAAAAGTGAATTCATGCATTGTAATATATATTAAAATAGCTTCTTTTGCTCAAGTTATTATAAAAATTGCATGCTTCCCGAAATGGACTTCATGAAAACACACCTACACACTACGCATACACAGCCCACTCACATTTATAGTATATATATATATATATAATCTATATATATATATATAGTATATTAATATTATATATATTTATATAGTATATATAATATATATATATATATATATATAATATATATATTATATATATATAGTATATGATATTATATATTATTATATATTATATATATTATATATTATATATATATATATATATACTATAGTGATATAAAGATATATATATATATATATTATATATATATATAATAGTATATATATTAGATTATAATATATATTATATAATATAAAGAAATATATAATCTAAAATATTATATATTATTATATATATATATATATATATATATATATATATAGTATATTGTGTGTGGTGGTGTGTGTGTGTGTGTGTGTGTGTGGCTGCTGTGTGTGTGTGTGTGTGTGGGTGTGTGTGTGTTGTTGTGTTGTGTGTGTGTGTGTGTGTGTGTGTGTGTGTGTGTGTGTGTGCGTGAGTGTGTGGAGAGTTGAGCGTGGTGTGTGTGCGAGTGTGAGTGATTTTGTGTGTGTGTGTGTGTGTGTGTGTGTTGTGTGTTGTGTGTTGTGTGTATGTGTTTGGATACGTTTATTTTTTTTTCCTCTTCCCTTTTCCCCTCTTTTTTTTATGTGTGTGTGAGTCCTTTGTGTGTGTGTGTGTGTGTGTGTGTGTGTGTGTGTGTGTGTTGTGTGTGTGTGTGTGTGGTGTGTGGTGTTGTGTGTGTGTGTGTGTGTGTGGTGTGTGTGTGGTGTGTGTGTGATTTGTACGGATTTTGTAGGGCTTCAGGTGAATCCATATTCTTTGCGTCAAATATAAATGTTCCAATTATGCTGAAATAAGAATGCCTTATATGTTAAATATAAAATGAAAATGGAAAGTAAACGCAAAGTTGCAACTGTCTTTTTCTAGAGTTCTTATTTTCTATTACGTCTTCGAAACTCGGAAGCAAAAGTCGTATCTAAATATGTAAGTAGAGTATAACGTCCATTTGCATGAAGGAATTTGAAACAACATTGTCGGCTATATTAAGGCGAATTCGGCGATATTTTAGACGCTGATAATTTCTATAATTGCATTAACTATTGGTTATTCCCCCATTATAATAATGCTCTGCGGAGAATACTGAACACTTCCACGTATCTCAAAACGTTGCGTCATAGATTTTTGATGCTTCATATATAAGTTAACTTCATATTCCATTTAAATTTTGCTAAAAGAGAAAGAATTAATTTTTTTTTAGCAGCGGTTAAAAGTAAACTAAAATATTAAAGGTACTTTCGATGATACCAAAGAAAAAATATAATTGGCAATCACTGCGCAATTCAGAAAGGCAAAACCACGAATTTGAAAATTTGATTTCTTTTCAGACGCATTCTTTAAATTTAACATTTTTTTTACCTTTTATTCACCTTTTATTATTATTATCATATTATTATTATTATTATAATTAATTATTATTATTATTTATTATATTTTATTTATTATTCATATTATTCTTATTATTATTATTATTATTATTTTATTATTATTATTTATTATTATTAAATAATTAATAGTTCGGTTAACCCAGTAATTAGTAACTCTGCAGCATGTAAATAATATTTGTTATTCATAGTAGTAATGATAGAAGTGAAGTTTTTCCGCATGGGCATTAATAAAATAATACGATATATTGTGTTATTTATGTGAAAAGGGGATAATTTTATCATTAGTCTAATTATATCGGGCAAATTTTTACAGCTATTAAACCACGAAGTAATCTGAGATTTGGATGACGTTCTTTGCTTCATTGAGATATAATATGAAAATAGATTAAAAATATTTTAAGGAAGAATAGAAAATTTTCGTGATTGTTTAAAACATACATGTGGAAATTCTTATCATTAAGAGGTTTGGCAACAAATTTTGGGTTTCTAATACTTTCTATTTTTTGTCATCAATCCTTCTCTTTGAAGTATGATCTTTTCGGTCGGTTTATTCGAAGTTGCTGCTGACGGTCATCGTTTTTACTTTAAGTTATTAATTAATATATACTGGTATATATTTCTGAGTTGCTCTAATTTTTATTTAATTTTTATTCTAAAGTGATTTGAACTATATTAGGAATTACCTTATATATAGATGAAAATACTTATCCTTAAATTAGGTATTAATTCAGGAAATATTTAGTAATTTTAGATAACAAACATTTTGGCAAAAATTTGAAAAAATGTTAAGAATCACGAAATATTATAATGTTACGTTTATAGACAAATTAAGTAAAAGAAAGTAAAATTTATTAGGAGTAATATATATATATATATATATATATATATAATATATATATAGTGTGGTGAGTTAGATTATGTTTTGGTTTGGGTATATATGGAGTATATATTTATTAATATATATTAATATAGTTAATATATAATATATACAGAAGATAAACACCACCGCTCACGGTCAGAGCCCTAATCTAGGAAGAGGTGACAACTCGAATTAACGTCCGACACTAAGAAGCAAAGCCCCTAAGGAGAAATTGTTCATTATATATATATATATATATAT
>JABUQX010027572.1:40000-47500 GCA_015478945.1 Trachelipus rathkii | reverse complement strand
AATCATCATCGATGATGAAGTAGTTAAAGGATCAAATATTGTGGGTTTGATATCGGATCTCTCCCGTGATTGGAAGAAGGGACCTGTAACTGGTTGGCCTAGCATAATACAGGAACTTCAGGCTATTAATTTTCCCCGAACTTTGAGCTTGAATACACATAAATTAGCAGATTTGGATAATATTCCCAAGACACCAAGGCCCGATTCTAGTCCTTCAGGAGCTTCTTACGTTTCAGATAGATCTAAACGTGTAAGCAGCGGAAGAATAAGAAAAGCACCTTACACTAAACCTAAGTGGGTTATTAATTATTATTATTTATTATTATTATTATTATTATTATTATTATTATTATTATTATTATTAATTATTATTATTATTATTATTATTATTATTATTATTATTATTATTATTATTATTATTATTATTATTATTATTATTATTATTATTATTATTATTATTATTATTATTATTATTATTATTATTATTATTATTATTATTATTATTATTATTATTATTATTATTATTATTATTATTATTATTATTATTATTATTATTAAATAATTTACTAGTCCTTTTTATTCTTTTATAATATATATATATATATATATATATATATATTATAATATATATATATATAATATTATAATATAATATATACTATATATATATATATATATATATATAATAATATATATATATATATATAATACTAATACTATATATATAATATATATATATATATATATATAAATTTATATATTATATATATATGTAATTAATATATATTTATATAATATATATATATATATATATATATAGGGGATTTCAAATCATGAATAAAAAATTTGGTAACTGATAAGAAATGCAAAAAATAAAGGTAAAAGTTCCTATATGGTTATGGACGAATGTATGTGCTTAGTTTTCGGTCTGGCTGTCTGTATGTGTTTTTTTCTAAATATCTTGTATCCACAAAACTAAAGTAAGTTACAACCTCTAAATTTTAAAAACCGGTGGACGTTTAAAAGATTTGAGGAAACGATAGGCTCATTCGGAAAGAGGTTGTAAATAAACAATATTATTATTGTATGATAGGTTTTAATTTTGTACAACATAAACATTACTCTGTTCTAAAGCACCCTACCAAATTTGATATCAAAAGAACTAAAAATGATGTTGAAAATGACCTTTGTTCCGTTGTTCCCAATGAACGCGTCAAGGGCGTTCTTCTCATCGATTGTCGGGACCCGTTTTTCAAACTATATCCAGGCGTAGTGCTTTGATTCGTGGTTCTAATTTCCGTTCATAATTCTTAATCGTAGTTCCTTCAACTTGGTGTCAATTGTTTAGAAGAGGTTATACTAATAATTTTGATGGTCTTTTTTTAAATGTCCCCAAAAATTGTTTTTTTTAATAAGCTCAAAGTGATTTTAGGTCTGTGTTGTGACCTTTGTTAGCCACCACGGAAACTGACGCAACATAAACCGCTTCGATCTAAACTGATTGTGAGAAGGTTTAGGTGTTCTTCATTTCACGTGGTTCACGAACTGCAGCATCAAAAGTGGTGCAGGAATGGCCCCTATCAGGCTAGAGGATTAACCACATGTTTTTGCCGCAACTGAAGAGGAACATCATCAAAACAAAGGGTACGGAGCTCATTTTCAGAAAGTTTAAGTAGTTATTGGCCCATTAAGCCTGGGTGAGCGAAGCCCGAACTAAGAGTACGGTTAAATGATCAATGGTAAATATTCCGCCCAAATGTATTTAGCTATATAATTGATGTTATGGTGTGAGCGATTCTGTTTATAATGGTCATTGAGGGATTCTCGTCTGTACCGCCAAGAATGTGTCGTTATTGGAAGAGTTAAATAAGAGTTAGCTGTTCTTTTGTTAAATGAACCCTTCGTCGTTAAAGTGAAAACTCCTTCCGGTTAAAATTAGTTTGGTGACCAATACATCTTTGTTCCAAACCATTGACAAATAACAACATCGTTAGGTAGCAAGTCACGTGCCAAAGTAGTATGCACCTGTATGGACGTGGTAGGTTTAATGGTTGTAATTGGTTGCTCGTTTATGGTAACCATCCAAATACTAGATGGTATCGAATTGGAAGTCATGTCGATGACAACTTCCCGTTCCGCTGTGCTCTTTTAAGGATGCTCAGAATTTTCTATTTGGAAAGAACTTTAATTCTTTTCTAAATCTACAGTCTAGTAGGATCGTGAGGTCTGTGCCTGCTATTAGTGTTGCTCATTTGGACCGCAGATACCCTTGTTTCAGACAGGTGTGTTGTATGGAAATAGTGTTTAAAAATCCTTGCCCTTTTGACAATATTCGTTGGGAAATTTATCTTGGCTACAAACGTCTTGCTGCAGACTATTGTGCAGGCTCGATATGCCATCCCATACATTAGATGCATGTCAGCTATTTCAGAGTATTGAATACACGTGGGTTAAATTACGATCTATATTCAATAACGAAAGAAACACGTAAAGGACACACACAGTCAATGAGTTACATTATAATGCGTAAACACAAACAGACAGTGCATTATTGTATACAGTAGTTGGTTGGTTGTTTTAGTCAACAATGTGCTGAAATGTTTAATGGAAGAAGTAGCTGTTTGTGGAATAGAGTTGTTATTATTTTAATGAGATGTTTCCAATTACTAAAATTTACATCTATCTCCTCCTTTATTAGAATAGTCATTATTTAAATTAAAATGTTATACCATTTGTTCTGCGAAAAAGAGGATAGCGTGTTTTTGTCCTTAACATTTAACCTAAGTCATTTCCGCGTTCATGGAACTGTCGCGCTCATATACTTTTAACGGCCCCATGGTGTTTTAAAAATTGTTATAGTAAATTTTGATCACTTCCTCCTATTTTGTCGTACGCATATGTGCTGCTACAGGTACAACAGTACTCATCTCAAATATAGAGGTTGTAACCTACTTGGTTTCGTAGATACAAAATTATTAGTAAAAAAATACATGCCAGACTCCCAGTACTCTGTTAAAACTAATCACATGTGAGCGATAACCTATATAGGAACTGTTGTACCTATAGTTTTTGCCATTTTCTTATCAGTTAACCAAAAAATTTTACCATAATTTTGAATACACTCTGTATATATATATATAACTTGATTTACAACCTGTAATGTCAATTGTCATAAATAAAATACCATTTTTACCGTTTTTGAATTGTTACATAGACAGCAACTTTGGAGATATGATATAATTGAGATATATATAAGTAAGTATTATTTATATTAATATATATTATTATAATTATATAATATATATATTTATATCCTATGTCTAATATATATATATTATATTATATATATATATATATACATATATAATATATATATATATATATATATAATATATATATTATATTAATAATATATATAATATATATACTTATATTTAACTATATTATATATATATATATATCGTATTATATGTATATACTAGTATATATATACATATACCCTAGAAGGATAAAACCCTATACTATTATATATAGGAATATAATAACTATATATTATATATTTAGTATTATATATAATATTTATAATTATATATATTATAATATTATTATGATATATTATATATATATTATAAAATATATATATATATTACTATAATAATATATATATTATATTATATATATATAATATTATATAATATATATATATATATTTATATATTATATATATAATATATATATATAATAATATATTTATATAATATATATATATATATACTATAATATATAATATATATATATATTATATATATATATAGTATATATATATATATATATTTAAATAATATTTATCATTAAAATATATTATATTTAATTAATATATATATATATATTATAATATTATATATATATTATATAATATATATATATATATAATATCATATATATATAATTTATATATATATATATATATATAATATATATATATAATATATATATTATATAAATATATATATATATATATATTATATATTATATATTCTAAATATAATATATATATATATATATATATATATATATATATTATAATTGATAATATTATATATACTATATATATTATATATATATATATATAATATATATGTTAGTATTTAACATGGAGGAACGGGAGATTGTTGATAAGTATTATTACTGTGTGAAAGAACCTAATAGTTTTGGGGGGTTTCACAAGGTTTGCATCAAGGTTTCCTGATACTGAAAAAAAGAGTTGAAAGAAACATTTAGAGGCGATGGAGAGGAAGCTTTTTGTTTACATAAAGGCCTGTTCGTAGAAAATTTTCTACCCGAAAAACCATAGCTCCTTTTCTCGACAGTGTATGGCATCTGAATTTGTCTGAAATGATTAAATATAGTTCTTATAATGAAGGGTATCAATACATACTGTTTACTATTGACGTGTACTCCCAATACTTGTGGTTAAAACCTTTAAAAGATAAAAAATCAGCTACTGTGGCAGCTGCAGTACGTGAAATTATAGAGGTGGAATGTAGATGGCCTAAAATGTTCTGGTCAGATAAGGGAGGAGAGTTTTTAGGTCACGAATTTCAAGAATTAGTCAAGGAGTATGATATAGGGTATTACAATACATTCTCAGTAAATAAGGCCGCGATAGGTGAAAGAGTTCAGCGTACGATCAAAGAACGTATGCATCGTTACTTTACTAAAATGAATACTTTTAAGTATATTGACATACTGAGCAATCTTCCTTTCTCCTATAATAGATCGTTTCATAGAACTATAAAGACAACCCCTTTAGAAATGATAAAGTTAAAACCAGTGACTCAGCAACACAGAAGGGGAAGAAAACTTAAAGATAATTCAGGTATAAACGTGAATGATTATGTAAGAGTTTCCAGAGCGGATAAAAGGTTTAGAAAAAACTATGAAGCGGGATAGTCTACAGAAGTTTTTAAGGTTCATAATATTCGGGACTTTCCTGATGATGGCTTAAAATTATAATATTTGTAAGATTTAGGTGGTGAAAAGATAAAGGGAGGATTTTATAAAAAAAGAAATACAAAAAATACGCTTCAACCCCGAAAGTAATCTATATAAAATTGAAAAGATATTAGTTTTAAAAGGTAGGTGAAAAAATAAAGTTTTTTTTTTTTGTAGAGCGGGTGGGATACCCTGTAAAGTTTAACTACTATATAAAAGCAAGTAAAATTAAGAATCATTAATCAGTATTCTTCGTAATCATGGAGAGTGCAGATCACTTCTATTTAACTTGCCCTCGTCGGCATCGTTGAATCTACATACTGATAATAAACTCTCTGATTGCACAACCGAGTTAATGAATCCTGTTGAGCTTGAAAGAGACGTGTATGAAGTAGGGCTATGTGAGATGATATTAAATACCGACATAGAGAATGTTCCTCACAATCTTTACTGGATGTTGGTGTATCGCAGTTAGTTGTTCATCAGTATGTAGGGGACATTAAGGCCCCTTTATTAAGAGTAGTGTATTTTCCTAAAGAAAGTAAAGTTATAATCTTTCCTAAAGTATATTATCTGTCTCTGGATCGTTCGCAATTTTGCTCTGTACGGTGCATATAAATAATGTAGAAGGAAGGTCTTATCTATTCACATCCGGTGCATTGCTGTGTAAAGTTCATATTAGAAAGAAGCAGGCGCATTAACTATAACATGATGGAATATTTTTTAAACAGTTTGAAAATCTTATCTATATGCTAATGGAAATCTTTCAAGAAATATGCACAAGTGTAAGATATATAAGTGACGTAATCAGCTATATTTTTTCCATTCATTAACTTAGTCTCCCAGTGTAAAGATAGTGTATGAAAGAAGCTCCGGAAATAATAATTACAAAGGGGGTATGGACTAGGGGGATTTTTCACTTAATTATGGAGAAGCGCAATACCCCTATTTAGAAAAGGTGGTGAATATTTAATTTAAAAAGCTATAAGAACAGGACTGCATACTATACAAGATATAGCGGCTAGAGCCAACCCACATGATCATTAAAAAGACGAATTGCTGCTGTTTCCTACGAGATGCTGGATGACGTTAAGCTCAAAATAAAGCCAAAATGACAGGACAAGGCAAAGGACACAGGAAAGCTACCGCCAAGAAAAAAACTAAGGTTAAAAGACCTCTAAAGAAAAAATGTATTGATGTATTTGCTATTTAATTACTAATTGGTATCTTTTACCTAAAATGTGTTGCCATGTAACTATACTGTATATAAGGAAAGTTTATTACTACGTTACTCGTTATACGGTCAGCCATCACATTGACAAGATGTATTTCCTCCATCCTTCTAGCCCTGATTGTTGTAAAAGCGAATTGGATCTCTTCTCCATAAATCCCAACCAGATTAGCGTAAGCGAGACCAATTTCATAAGCGTTAAACCCCACTCACTCGATCATCAGCCCCGACGTTCCTCTTGAGTTCAACATTCCAGGAACTTCGGGCCAGTATCTAGATCCATCTAATGTGTTTTTGTATTTAAAAACGAAATTGACGAAGCCTGATGGTACTGATCTTTCTTTCGGCGACGATCATGTAATGAATACAGAGTCAAATTTCCTTTATACTTGTTTTAACCAGCTTGAAGTTTATCTCAATGAAACTTTACTTGGTGCGTCAGCGGCTAATTATCCTTATAGAAGTTATATAGAACATTTGTTAAAATTTTCAGACGATGCCAGGCAGTCTCACCTCCAGTCATGTGGTTTTTATAGTTTCAAAGACGAGGCTACAAACATAGATAAATCGGCAAAAGTGACAAATAACACAAGAATTCCACGGACGTTTAAATAGAGAAATCTGCTCTCAAGAAAGACTTGTTCTTCCATCTGTAGATACTAGAATTCGCTAAGCCAGATCGAGTCCTAAATTCGCATTTAAAATAAAAAGTAAACCTGCTGCTACGGCTCTATGTCCAGAGCATGTTTTCAACGTGTTAGAGGCCTATATCTATGTTAGAAAGGTGAAATTATTTCCGCAGAGGCATCTGGAAATTGAAAAATCGCTTTTGAACACTTCAGCTAAGTATCCTATCAGAAGAGTTGAAACCAAACTACTTAATTTTACGCAGGGATTATTGAGTATCAATATCCCTAGCATTGTTAAAGGGAATCTACCCCAGAAAGTAATTGTAGGAATTGTCGAGCCTGAAGCATACTCCGGGAATTATAAAAAGTCCCCCTATAAATTTTCCTCTTTTGGACTTAGCGGTATCAGTCTATATGTAAATGGACAACCTTACGGTCGTGACTATGAAATGCTATACCATGGGGCACAATCTCTATGTGCACGCCCTTTTTATGACCTAATAGCTAGTACTGTTTCATGCAGCAATAGCGGCACGGGGGTAGATCTTGAAGAATACGCAAAGAATAGTAATTTATATGCCTACGATCTCAGCGCAGACCTTTCAGCAAGCAACGCGAAACATTTAAACATTTTGAGAAAGGGGA
>JABUQX010027572.1:27500-35000 GCA_015478945.1 Trachelipus rathkii | reverse complement strand
TTTCGTAAATATTTCACTGCTGACCAATCCAAATCTCTTACTTACAGCAATGATGTGAAAGGTCTCATTAACGAATTTGGTGTGGAGTATGTTCCTGTAGAACGGCGACTGTTTATAGACAGTTCCATCAAAAGTTTATAAGCAGTACTTCTTAACAATGGTCACAAGAAAGCATCTGTTCCTATTGGTTTTTCAGTGATGTTCAATGAAACATACGACAACCTGAAGCATCTGATTCAGGTTTTAAATTATGAAACACACAACTGGAAGATATGTGGAGACATGAAGGTAAGAATATATCTATATTTCCGAAAATTTGTATCTTTATTCATTTGAGAAAGAAAGAGGGATCTTCTATGTTTAATAAAAAGTAAATTAATTTACTAAATGTTTCTTTTATAGGTTAATATCTATTAAGCTGGGCGTCAAACAAGAGCGTCTTACCAACTAAAATATCATGTTTCTTGAGCTTTGGGACCCAGTCAGAGCAAGAAGGAACCACTACACCACGACGCCAATGGCCAAATCAGGAAAAGAACTTTAACCAGGTATAACAATGTTTTTGACTTTACCCTCTTAACTCGAACCTAAAAAATGTTTACTTCCACCTCTACGTATTTAAAGCTTAGAATAATTGAAAGAAATTTCAGTTTCGAGACTAAAAAAGATGGTATGTTATCTGTTACATGAAAAATACATTTCCAAAAACTAAGTGACGGGGAAAATAGATAGCAGGAATCTTCGACGGTTTGCAAAATTAGAAAACCTTTTTGCAGATCCTCCCTTCACTGATTTTATAGTGAACAAAGAAAGAAGGCTCTCTCTCTCTTCAGATAGGCTGACAAATTTTTGGGAAATCGCGAAGTACAGATTTCAAACATGTCAGTACGACGGAACTGCTGCAGGAACATTCAAGCATTAGAGCAAAAATGTCAATTAAAATGCATTTTTCTTAGTCCCATTATACTACTTTCCAGACAAAACTGCGCGAGATTACAGTGAAGAAACAAGGTGAGCGGTTTCATCAGGATATAAAAGTGATGGAGGAAAGATATCAGGGCCACTGGGATTGTGAATATGCTAGCTGACTACTGTTGGTGCTTAAAAGAGATGTATCATTGATACTTCCTCTTAGACAACATTAAAAAGATAGTTATAAGAACAAATCACTTACGTCCTCAAAAAGTTTACCTAATGGGTTGGCTTCTCGTCAGTAAAATATCAATTCATCACTCGTTTTATTTGTATTTAGATGTAATTGATCGGATGTAACAGTTTTTTTATCATATTGCACCCTATTTTGTCCAATGATATATATATATATATAATAGACTTATAATATATACCTATTATAGGATATACTATATATATATATATAATAATATATAATATATATATATATATATATTATATATATTATATATATATTGTTAATATACTATATATATAATATAAGTTTTGATATATTGTTGGTCAAAAATTTCACGTTTTTGAAACAATGAATCTGATATTTCTTATCTGCGAAATTAATAATCTCTGATATTTAATTATACCCAATAACACGATCATATGCATATCGCTTACTGTTAACCATTTTTCTATTTGTAGTCTGTTTGAGGCACATTTAATAGAATTTATTATAAAAAAATGGTTTATACTATGAGCTAATGATTGGAATCTGATTTTCACAATTTTCGGGTCGGTATTCCATAATAAATGTAGCACAGAAAAAAAACTGCAGAGCTGATGGATAAAATGACTTACATTTTCGGATTCAGCGTGTTTGAGTTGCTAAAAATCAGTTAACAAAACCCAAACGGCTAAAGAAAATTCGTTCAAAACGCAGGCTGTGATTATATATTATATATATATATTTATATATATATATATATATATATATATTATATATTCATATATATATAATTATATATATATATATATATATATAATATATATATATATATAAACTATAATATATATAATATATAAAATTATAATATATATAAATATATATATATATATATATATATACATATAATATATAATATATATATATATATTATATATATAACAGTATATTATATATATATAATATATATATATATATATATATATAATAATAATATATATATCTATATTAATATATATATAATATATATATATATATATATATATATATAATATATATAATATATATATATATATATATATATAATCAAAAATGTGTGTATGTGTGATTAAATAGAGATTATAACAGTAAAACATTAAATTAATAAAGCCGTAAAGACGTTCCGCCAAGAGGAATAGGAATGGGCCTCTTACGGGTTACGTACGCTACTGCCCTACAGAGTTATAGCTTTAGGGTCTGTAAAATCATCTTTTTACACACCCTAAAGCCGTAAAGAGTAAGAACGTAAAGCCGTAAAACAGTAAAGACATTCCGCCAGGAGTAATGGGAAGTGTACCACTTACGGGTTACGCGCGCTACTGCCTACAAAGTTACAGCTTTTGATGTCTGTAAATTCATGTTTTTTTCACACCCTAAAGCAGGAAAGACGTAAAGACGTAAGGACGTTAAGCAGTAAAGCCGTAAGGACGTTAAGCAGTACAGCCGTAAGGACGTAAGGAAGTAAAGCCGTATGGACGTAAGGACGTAAAGCCGTTAAGCCGTTAAGCCGTAAGGACGTAAAGCTGTAAAGCCGTAATGAAGTAAAGCCGTAGCGCTCAGAGGTATGTGGAGGGGTCACTTCCCGTATATTTGCTATATCACCTTATGGAGTTACCGTGACATGGATAGTGACAGGGTAGTCGTAAGGGTCACCTGAGAGAAAGCAAGTTAGAGGGGGTGGGGTGAAGCAGAGAAATCCCCCATGAGAGCACAAGCGAAGTCTTCGAGGGGGGTGGAGAACCCGTGAAACCCTCACAGAGTGGAGCAAAGCATAGGAGTAAGCTATGAGTGAGAGCCGGAGCGGAGGGAGCAGCCGAGAGAGTGGTGTCGAGCAGTGGTGCACTGAAACCTCCCCATAGACGCACTTGGCTGAAGTGGGTGATGTTCACACACGCACGCACACACACACACTGCGTGTGTGTGTAAGATGCCCGCGGTTAAAGACCACGTGACTTCACGCACGGCCTGAAAACACCCTCTGGAAGAAGCAGAGGAGCGGTAAAAACACGTTCAGGGAAAGAACTGGGAAAGGTAAAAACACCCCAATAACTGCTGGGAAGCGTAACCCTCATGAAAGACCATTGAGTATAAAAATACCCTCTTGGAGGAAGCTATAGGAGAGTAAAAATGCACACTCATGAAAGACCGTGAATATAAAAAATACCCCTGAAAGGAAAGCTGAGATGGGGATAAAACACCCATGAACGTACGTAGGGGGTAATGTCACACCACACTTGCGTGTGTGGAGACGCGTCATGGTCGATTGTAGACCATTCGCGCGTGCATAAGTGCCTTCGCACACGTACGTACACCTAAAAATACACTCATGAAGAGAGAGTGGCCGTCACCTTCCTGCTAAGTGGGTAGCCTACGACTATGAGATCCATGTTCTTCCATACCAATCAACCCTTATCTCTAGTTACGAAAAATGGCAATTTAACTAAACTATTGGAAGTAGCTGAAAAAAATTCTTGTGGAAAGACTTAAAGATAGAAAAACGCTGAGCAAGTATATATATAAATTCAGTGTTCAAAGATAGGGGAAATGCATAGCGTGAAAGACAGCCATTTTCTTTTGTTTACTGATTATGGGAATATAAGAGATTATATTAGTACCCATAATCCATAGTAAAATGTTCCATTTAAAGAAGGCACTATTCAGAAAAGATCATTCCAAAAATATATAACAAAGAAATTAAATAGTAGCATCTAACATATCACTACAAGTAAAAAGGAGGGTAGTCTTTTTCAGGGCACTTACTAATCAGCTTGTTGCTCCTACATCATAATTTAAGTAACTGATTTAATTTTAATGGAACAGCTAATGACTAATAGAAATGGAATTAAATAGATATTCTCTAATCTTTCCTTTCATTGCAGTTTAATTTTGTTTTTACATGATTTAAATTTTACTAAAAAATCCTTCGTGCCGCTTCTGTAAACTAGTAGCTGCTACATGTACCCCACACCACACTATATATAATATATATACTATATATATATATATATATATATAAATATATATATATTATATATATATTATATATATATATATATATATAATGGCCGTATTTACTCTATGGGAAAACTGGGCAGTTCCCCAGAGCTGCAAACTAAGCCGGTCAAAAAAGAGGTATGAAAAATAACTTAAAATTTAAAGTCTTTTAAAAATAAACGGTCCTTCTCAAAATAGAACCGAAGTCCGCATTTTCATGAAACTTGCATTAAATGTTTGAATTGTAATGTAATGAAGAATTAACGTAAAAAAGACCTCAGGCAATGACACTGAAAATGTTATGAAGTCGTTAAAGATCATATTATTAACTCTGGCTATAGGGAAAATGCTAAAAAAAAATCTGAAATTCAAATTTTCATGAAACTTATATGAAATTTTTGCAATGAACTGAAATGTAGAAATACGTAAGAAAAAAATCAAGAAATGACCATGCAAAAGTTATGGAGTCGCCAAATTTCGCATTTTTAATAAAACAAATCAGTTTCAAAGTTGAAATATATATATATATATTTATATATATATAAATATATATATATATATATTATATATATATAACTATATATTTATATATATTATATATAATATATATATATATATAATATAATATTATAATATATAATATATATAGATATTATATATATATATATAGTATATATATTATATATATAATTATATATAATATATATAAAATAAAATATATAAATATTATATATATATATATATATATATATATATATATATATATATATATATATATATATATATAATATATATATATATGTATATATATATAATATATATATATATATTATATATCTATACTTATATATATAATAATATATATACATATATATAATAGTATATATAATATATATAGTATATATACTACTCATATATATATATTATATATTATATATATATATATATACTTATATATATATATATTACATATATATAATATATATATATATATATATATATATATATATATAAATTATATATATATGCTTTACTATATAATATTGAAATTTTTACATTTAAATCAAAATATTTTTTATTTTCTTATTTTATTTTACACGCACTCACTAATGTCGGGAGTTTGTCTGTTGACAAATATCCGCTTGTGAAACAATTGAATCTTCAAATGTGTTTACTACACATATGAAATTTAAGAAATTTGAAAGTATTTATAAGTGTCATTGGTGCTGACTTTTTAACTTTTTTTTGTGGTATGTGTCATGTATAATTTAGTTAGTTGTTACGTTTCCTGCTTTTCAGCTAATTATATTGTGATTTCCGCTAAATAAGGTTGCTCCCAATAAAATTGGAATTGATTAATTTTAATTAAGGTTCAAGTTAAACCTTCTAATTGTTTAAAATTAATTTGATAATATTTATAAAAAAAATAAGATAAAGGGTAACCTTTGAAAAGCAACTCTCACTACTATTATATTCGAAGCAAATATGATCCTAAATAATTCTAAATTGAAAATTCTTTTGCCACATTCTAATTATATTAGAGAGTAAGTGTAAAAAAATTCCTAAGAACCACAGAACACTCAAGCATCTCTCTCTCTCTCTCTCTCTCTCTCTCTCTCTCTCTCTATATACTATATATAATATATATATATATAATAAATACTATATATATAATATATATATATATAATAATAATAATAATATATATATATAATATATATATATATATATATAATATATATATATATATATATATCCCTAAACTACTGTACTTTTAGAATTATAACACAAATTAAAACACTGACTTTAGATGAAATTGTCATGTTAACCTTAAGCCTATGAACTGTTTTAGAGTTGCACTAAATGGAAAAATAAATTTGAATTTATTCAATTTGATTCTACCTTTATATAAGATTTTTCTTATTAATTATTTCTTTTTTTATTAAATTATTAATTAAGAAGTAAGAACTATTTCTTTTTCTATAATAATTGAAATGTAAAATGAGATAAATAATTACAAAACTAAATACAACTATTGACAGATGCTAAGAATTTTATTGTTCTTTTTAAAACTGGTATTTTTCTTTCCTTTTTTTCTCTTCTCATCCAAAAAATTTTGCCACTTAAAAAAATTGAGTACTTTTGTTTTCTTAGATGGTTTTTGTTTTTGTTTTTTCTTCTTTTTTTTTTTTTTTGTTTATAACTTTCGTCCAGAACATTTTACATTCTCTTGATGACAGAAATTTTCAATATTAAACGAATAGAAAACTTTTAAAGTGAATTTGACATAAATTTTCTATTCTCCAAAAACTTGTTTCTTTTCTTTAAAGAAATGTCAAATCATGCCTTCATTGCAACCAAAATTAGAAGTTGATATTTCGTACGACACAGAACAGTGGTTAGCAGTCAGAAAAAAACTATCAATAATTAAAAAAATTATCTATAGTGCTTACCAATTACTAAAGAAAACTATTCAATGAGCGGATAGTACTATAAAGAATTGTTCAATTCCAATTATATATATATATATTATATATATATATATATATATATATATATATAATATTTATTATTATATATATATATATATATATATATATATATATACTAATATATATATATATATATATATATATATTTATATATATATATATATATATATATATAATACTATATATATATATTATCAGGGTTGGGTCAAGTACATTATTTTTCGAAGTTACAAGTACAAGTACAAAGTACTCTAGATTGTTCAAGTAACTAAGTACAAGTACAAGTACTACTAGAATTTTTTCAAGTACTAAGTACAAGTACAAGAACTGGTATCAAGGTACAAGCTCACAAGTACAAGTACTTTATGAAAACTTGCATATATATATATATATATATATTATATAATATACTAAGTGTATATATACATATATATTATATATATATATATATATAATATAATATATATATAATATATAATATAGTCAAAATAATAAAATTGCAGATCGATCATCATCATCATCATTATTCATCATTCATTCGATCATCATCATATCACATCATCATTCATCATCATCATCAGTCATCACCCACCTTCTCTCCCCGACTGGAGGCAAGGGGCGTAACATATACCGGAAACATAAAAATAGTAGAGACGAATATGAAGCAAGGTTAGAAAAAAAGCCCAGCTTTTTCCGCCTCCCTTATACCAATTAGTGAGAAACTCGTCGCCAGTCAGAAAAATCCACCTAGAGCTTCATGGACCGCGATTGACCCTAACTATGAACCTCTCGTCAATGTTGGGGTTCATTCCTTGACCCAGTTGGCTACAACCATACCTCCTCACC
>JABUQX010027572.1:10000-22500 GCA_015478945.1 Trachelipus rathkii | reverse complement strand
AAAAAAATCCCTTAATGTATATCACAATGCGAAACAGATTACTTATATTTTTGCTGTTTATACAGAATAAATCTAAAAAAATACTTTTATTGCACACTTAAACAGCTATAATAATGAAAGGAAAATTACATATTGTACATGATAATTAATTTTTTAGTTTCAATTAACATAAATATTATTTAAAAGTTAAGGGTAGGAAAAAAATAAATAAACAAACCAATCAAGTTAATATTGTAACCCTTGTATTTTGTAAACATTGTTACTTATTTGTATGGTAAGAATATTACTTTACAATGGATTTCTCTCTCTTCAAATGTATTATGTAATGAACCTTTCTCGTTTCTCTTCTTGCAATCTTATCTTACAATTTTACGTGTAGTTTTCAATCAAGAAAGTGTGAGTAATTTTACAAATTTGAAATAATTGAGAGGAGAAAATCTAAGTCATCTAATTTTTAATATTACCATATTGATATTTGGGAGAGTTATTCCTGCTGCACAGTAAATTGAAGAAAGGAATGACATTTGCAATTGATATCTGAGAATAGCAAACAAAGTAATATAAAAATATAGTGTAAGATAGTGTTTAATCAGCGTTAAAATATGTTACAAATTATTTTGTGATTGAGATTAATGATAACATTCAAAAATACTATTGAGGTTCAAGTTTCTTTTTTCTTTTGAAATGAAAAGAAAAGAAAAATGTTCGCTGCCACATTTGTTAACCCTATGGTTAGTTTTAATTCACAACAGAAAGAAGAGAAAAACTCATTGAAACTGAAATCTGTTTTGAATTCTAGAACTGTTCTTTTTTAAGGCAGAAGTCAATTTCTCCAACAGCAAAGTAAGCATCTCAATGAAAAAGTCTTTAAAATATTAGAAGGAACCAGAACATAGGTTTCTTAAAGCAATTGACATTGTTAAGATAAAATACTCTTAAAACCTGATAACCGCAGACACAAAACACAGCATTACCACAGCAACAAAGTAGTTAATAAAAGAAGTGTCACTCGCATACTGAGCGAGAACAACTTACGATATCTTATCACTATTATTCTTGGAGTTTAACACATTTTTGTGAACGGTTCTCAAGCTTTATTATTCTAGAATAGTTGTCCTGCAGAGCCGAGTTGGTTTTGGCTGAGTTGGTATTGTTTCTTTAGGCCATTTTCCCATATTTGTCTTTTCGTATTCTGGGGCAATGTTTAATGTGTTGCTTTTGTCTTTGTATAAAATTTTTCATTTCCGGGATTTAGTTTCTATCTCCTTAATCGTCACCGTCATAAAGGATTTTATAGAGGTGTCTAACTTATTAGGTTTTGAGGGTAGACATGCTTAAAATAACATATTTCTACGAGTGCCTGAACACCGCATCTGTCGACATTTGGGAGAGTCACTCATTAAAATTCCTATTGGTTGGTCATCTACGAGAATCTTAACGTAGCTTTATCTACCATTCTGTTTTTATAGAGTTCATACGTTATCATTAATATATATCTCTATCACATTATATATATATTATATATATATATATCTATATATATCACTATACTCATATATTCATATTATATTATCTTAATCTATCTATCATATAAATATATATAATCTTATATTATATATTATTAATATATTATATATATTTAATACTTATAATTTATATATATATCTATATATATCTATATCTATATACTATAGTTGAATATCACTTATCTCCATTCCTACTCTTCTATCACCTTCACGCTGCCCCCATATAACTATACGGGGGCTACTTCTCCACATTTATTATTATTATTAACCATCACTCTAGCTCGACTATCTTTCCAACTTCTATGGTTTTGTTTTTAGTCGGTATGTATATATGTTTATAATTGGTATTATCTTTTTATTCTCACAATAATCATATATCTAATATCATTAATATACTATATATATATATATATATATATATATATATATATATATATATATATTATTAATACTATATATATTATCTATCTATATTTTATATATATATTATTATTATATATTACTATATATATAATATAATATATATATTCATATTAATACTTATATTATATAATATATAATTTTTCTATATTATTATTATTACTATATATAATATTAAATATATATATAATAATTTGTTTTCATAAGAGTCTAAGGCTAAGAAAAAAATACCACTTAAGATTTGAATAATTTCATATTTTTTTTTTTTAGCAATATTATTAATAAATTTCTTCTTTTGAACTTAACGCAGAAGTACATTTTCGTTAAGAGCGCGGCAATCCCGAAAATATAATCATTCGCGCATCCTTATAGTTATAATATATACAGGTGAAACGTTCTGGCACTCTCATCTCAGTTTTGAATACGCAGCTCACACTTTGGGTCCTACTTTCAGACCTTTATTCAATTTCTAGATCACATTTTTTGGTCTTCAGTGAGGAAGATCTTAGGCTTCTAAGGCATAGACAAGTACACAATGAACTACACAACATCATTGTATATTATTAGAAATATTAGATTTCTCATAAAAGTAATAAGTGAAGTCATCTATTTATTAATACTATATTATATATATAATTAATATATATAATATAATAAATATATATTATTATAATATATATATATTATATTATATATATATATTATATAGTTATAATATTATATATATATATATATAATTTAATTTATATATATTAATATATATATACAGTACGGCTTGTATATAATGTAGAGCTCGGGTGGAGCCCCTCCAAATTAAAATGCCAGGCGTAGGATGTTAACGGAAATATAAAATTTTTGTCAAAAAGATAATGAAAAGGAATTTTTGTATTTTTAATACTAAATTTATACTAATAATCGATGGTAATTATTATCTTATAGGAGAATACAATATGTGCTAATTAAGATCCTTGGTCTCTAATTATCAATAAAGCATATTGTGATAGTACTGATTGTTATTTTTTAATATATCGCACTACCTTTGAGAGTATAAAAATAGTCAGAGAGAGGAATGCTGTATTGGATATAACACAAGAGGACCAAAAGAAATGTTGTAATAAAATGAGAGGTATACACACCTTTTTTATATAAATATATTTTAAAATATCAATTGCTTATACAATAAATCCCTCATGTATCACTGGCACACTAACACGTGCAATTTCTCTAAAATAAATAATTATATCTTATCACAGTACATTGGACTCGTTGCCTTTTTGGGCTTTTTGGTAAACTCTTATACTAACACCATCTTAATTAGTTATGGATATTATTCTCACTTCATTAATATTCCTCTGATATTCAAAAATTATCCATGGTTTTGAAAATAAAAGCCGTGAGGAGGCTCATGTTTATCTAGTACTATTTTCATAAGCTGTTCTATGATACTCAGTTATACATAATGCGCGTGCCGTTCACTCTTAATACATTTTGTTCTGAATAAAACGAGCACAACTAAAATACGCTGTGAAAGAGGATTCTGGAATTTCATTCTTCTAATAAACAGGTGGAGAGGTTGTTGATGGATATTATAGTTGGTATTTATTTTTATATCTTTTTTTTTTTTTGGGTGGGGGGGGTTTGAAATTTAAATTTCTTATATTGGACAAGTTGTTAATGTATTGATGATTTAAGTATTGCATGAATTACTTGACTGACTTTATAATGGCCATTGATGATGTAATTAGGTATTCAGGTTGAAATTTGACCAGAGTATAATTTGACCGAGAAGAATTGAGAGTGTAATTTTTATATTAAATTTATTATGTTAATCATTGTGAAGAGAAAAAGTTTTATTTAGCTTTGGGGTACTGAAAACTATTCAAAGAGGCGATTTCGATTTTTTAGTAACACTATGATAAAAAAATCTGATTTGACAAAATTATTATATATATAAATATTATTTATTAAACTATATTAATAATAAATTTATATTATATATATATATATTATATATTATATATATATATATATATAATATATATATATATATATTATATATATTATTTTTGTTAACACCTAAATGAATTTATCTATGTAGGTGCTATAGTTACTAAAGGCAGCGTCGTAGTCCAATTAATGGCCCAGCAGTAATCGTTAGGTTAATGAGCATTCATAACTTCTTACAACTATTTAAGGTTACGATTAGTTAAAAATCTATAGTAAGAAGTGTAACTGTGATAATAACATCAATATAAGCCCGCCGCAGGCGTTAAGGTTAATTAGTAATCTTCCAAAACCGAATTATAATGCCTCAAATTCAAAATTGCTAATTTTCTTTACAAATTGTCCTAAATAAAATATAATTAAATATTTAATAAAGTGAAATGAAAAATCATAATAAATTACATTTCTTAACTTAAATCCATCGTTTATAATAAATTTTTAAGTTTTGGAATATAATCATAAAAGTAGCTCTAAATACTATAGTAATAATCCTGACTAATGTACTTTATATACTTTTTCATTTACTTTGTAGTTAAGTTTTTATATTATTACTTTCATAATCAATTATAATATACGAAATGAATAAAATTCAATTAAAAATTAAAAAATATGATGAAAAAGCTCTTATATTGACAATGTATTACTCATATCTTTCCCGATTTGTTGTTTTAATATATTAATTACTTTAGATTATATGTTCCATAATTATAATTTTAAACTCTAACTCATTTTATACAAGTTTCATAAAATATCTTCGAATCGGGGGACATTTTAGACTATAAGGTCCCAGATTATTTTATATAATATATTATATTATATTATAATCATATATATAATATATATATATATATATTAATATAAATATATATATATATATTATATATATATATTAATTTAATATTTAATTATTATATATTATATATATATATATAATATCTATATATATTAATATATATATTAATTCATAATAATATTGACCATATAGTACCCTCACATTACCTACCATTAGTATTTTTAATAACTAGTAGCGTACCCTATATTAATACTTAGTTATATAATATATATATATTATGTGTGTATGTGTGTGTTAGGATGATTGTGTGTATGTGTGTGTGCTTGTGTGTGTGTTAGTGTGTGTGTGTGTGTGTGTGTGTTGATGTGTGTGTGTGTGTGTGTGTGTGTGTTGTGTGTGTGTGTGTGGTGGTTGAGTAACATTTAGAAATAATTGAACTAGTAATCAATTATTCATAAAATAAATCTGATTAATTTCACTTTTGTAATCAGATTAAAACTACAATGATATAAATTATTTAAATTAGTCGTGGCTTATAAAAGTTTGCTAATAAGTAGTGGATTGCGGGTTACTATTGTATATGATTTATACGTCAAATTGGTAACCAAGCGAGGAAGATTATATGGGGAGACACATTTTGTGCAAAAAATTTTATGTAATTAATTAGCAGCAATGGGCAAAAAGGGTTTTACATCTTTTATTTATGAGTGGGTACTCGAGCGGATGGGGACGTGAGAGGGGGGGTACTATAGACGTTTCATACACTGAGGGGGCCTGGTCGATGAAGGAACTATACTCGTCGAACATCACTGCTTATGTTAAAACATGATACCATAAGATGCGTAGCGTTCCGGAGTACATTAGGGGAGAGGGGATTTATAAGTTTACCTACCTACCGTAGTTCATACCTAGATAGGACCGATGAGTACTATAACCGATTCCGAACATCGGGGCGGTTAACCCTTGGGTATTATCTGTTTTCAGCCTATAGTTTTGGAACAGATATGCAATGTACCATTACAGAAAACTCTTATATAACAGACCTACAAGGTATAATTACTATAAATGTCTCATTTATATCAGTGTAGTACTTGTGTACTTATTCTCATAAAGAATAATTAAAATAAAAAGAAAATAGCAGTGCATTTTTTCGTAACGAATTTCACTAGTGTTAAAATGTTAGGAAGCAAGATAATGATAATTTAAAAGTGTTACTTCATACTTGAAAGAATATTTATGCAGGATGATCGTGTTACTCTCTCACGAGTTGAGTCACTCTGTCTCGCAAAATGATGGAGAATCAATTGTTGTAACGTGTTATATATCATTTAATTTTACTAAAAATGGAGTTTTAAATCCTTATCGTGGTATTATGCTAAAGAAAGCACTGCGAGTGACAGAGCTCTGGCGTGTTTCGGCTCTTATTTTTTTGGGTTATATTAAGTGGATAGTCGGTTTTTTTGTTATTCTTTTGAGGAATATAAGCGGTGGTGTGTACACGCATAGAGCAGGAGTTGATCGCGAGGATCCGAAGTGGTACATCGGGTATGTATGTTGATGCTCGCCGAAGGTGATAGGATTGTAATTGACTATGAGGGAGAGAGAGGTATATTAAGAATAGTATCTCTTGAGATGTCGCGTGCTTGTCCAGATTAGGAGATCCCGATTGTTTGGACGGACAGGTTCGCCTGCGAGCAGCACTGAGGATGCCATGTGTCCATCGAGGGATGAGCGTGATGAACGCTAGATGAGTGATGGTGAGCAAGATACGTAGCACGTAGAAATGTCGCGCGTATTGGTAGTGTCGTCTGACGTGATTAGGTCGATAGGGGCGTTTAGCCAGAGCACAATAGTAGGCGGGTTATTTCGAGGGTGAGTCAGTCTTCACGATGTCGCTGAGGTTCGATGGGGGGTGACTAAAGTCGATGAGGGCTCTTAGTCGAGTAACATAGTAGGTCGAGCTGTAGTCTGAGTGGCTTACGGATGGGAGCGGGAGGGTCTCTGCCTGGTGACTTGAGACCCGGCCGGCTGGAGTAGCCAATCTACTTGGGGCCATTAGCTCGCCGCGGCGAGATGGTGAGAGGACTCCACGCCGAGGTCAGTAATGGGTTTTGACTGGTGCCTGCACTAGGTATGGTTCATTTACAAATAAGGGCATAGTTGGTTAATGTCCCTTGCGCTGGTTGCGGGGACGCCCCGCGGCAAGGCACATACGTCCATCCTGGGTCTCTGTTGTCTTTTCCTTTTTTACTTCTTATTTTAAAAATTAAAATAAAAAATTGGTTTTGTTATAAATCCTTTATCGGGATGATATAATCGGATATACCAGTAGAAATTATATAACGTAGGTAATGGTAATTCCTTTACCATATATTATATATATATAAAATATATATATAATATAATATATATATATATATATATATATATATATAAATATATAGTAATATATATATTATTGGGATGCGTGGATTTCAACAATCTTCCACTTACAGTATATATATATATATATTGTAGTATCCTTTGACTTTGTAAAAAAATATTTAATTTATTGTTCGTACTTATTGCTTAAGATTTGGCGGGCCGAGCATATAATTTTAGCATATAGTCTGAAGTGAAATATAATATATAACTCTCGTCCTGTTGTGTATACTCTTTTCAGCTCATATACAGGTATCTCAGATAAATTAACAATAAGAATAAGAAGAATAATCTCACTCAGGATATCCAAACTTCAAACACAACATTCGGCAAGGGAGGTTAATTTAAGAAAAGGCCGCGACTTCGAATCTCGAACGCAAGTTTTCCAAAAAGAAGTAAGCGCAAGGGAGGTAAACGAGTGGAAAAGTCGTAACACTAAAGACTTGCGCAGAGAGAGTATCTCAAAGAATGGAACTTTTTACTTTTTGATATTTAATTGCTATATTTACTTATGTTGAATAAAATACATCCAAAATATGGGATTTTTAAATATTCTTCATATCTATATAGGCCTCCAAGAAATAACTAGAAACAATCTCCAAAAAGAAGCCTATATAATTGGTGAACCCGGAGTAGAACACCCAGACTTCAATCAGCGTTAAAAAAATCAAAGAAAAAACAAAAAATGAAGAAAAAGAAAAAACTAAAATAATACTAAAATTCCTAATCAGAAACTCGGAGAAAATGACTCAGCAAACGAACATTATCGATACGAACTCAATTTTCATTTCTAATTTTGGATTATGGTCAATATTTAATTAACACACTATGTTATGGTTTACCTTTTCACAACTCTCTCACAGTTCGAGGATCATGTCAGACATAAGCAAAATTCTTTACGGTATGGATTTTTTTTTCATCATTCAAGTTTGGAATTATTGACAGAACTCATTTTGATTCCACTACGAACTCTGATTCCTTTCGAATTTTAAAATGGGTTCTGTGACCGCTCCCTTTTATGTAGGAAGAAATTTTTCAAATAAAGGCCTAAATTTCAAGCAATTTCGCCTCTACATATGTAACTTTCCTTTACGGTATGGATTTGTTTCATCATTTTAAATTTGGATAATGGGCAGAAATTCATTTTTTGGATTCCACTACTTTGGTTCCTTTTCGAATTCTAAATAGTTCTGTGCCATCTCCTTTTTTGTATGAAGAAATTTTTCAAATAAAGGACCTAAATTTCAAGCAACTTCGTCTCTACATAGGTCAAGCAATGTTTCTCTCGTAACTACAGCTTTGAAAACTATTTACGTGCGCCATTGATCAAATCATGGATACATTCGAAACGCCTTATACTGGACCTTTCATTGGATTCAACGTTCGATCGATGTGGCCTATTTAACTTGTGAATTATTCAATTGTTTCATATCAATAATTATGTTTGAACATTTTTGTATTTTTATGCTTTTAAATGTTTGTATGTTTGTTTAATTAACGGATATAACAATATGCTTGTGTTTGCATGCACCTTTCATTTTTCTTAACATATTGAACATTATTGTATTTTTAATGTATTTTAAATATTTTGTATATATATGTTTAGTATCTTTGTGATATATACCAGTTTATGCTGCGTATTTGAATAATCTTTAAATTTCATGTATACTATTTTTTGCCTTTCAAATGTTTGTATGTTCTATTATGTCTTTCGGACATAATTGATTATGTTTGCATTTGAAGTATAATTTATGTATTTTAGTTATTAATTTTTTTTATTGAAATGTTTTATATGTTTGTGTGCATTGGTAAATGCCCAAAATATGTATACATTTGAATGAAGGTTAATTTTTATTTCTTGTTTAATTATTATAACACATACTTTCCCACTCCGTGTTTAGCGCGGGAGGTAATGTAGTACTCCATTAATAACTTTGTAAAAAATAAATTAATTTTTGTTCGTACTTATGCTAAGAATTTTGCGCGAGCAAAATTTTATGCATAAGTGCGAGTGACATAAATATATATAACCGTCTGTTTGTGATACTCTAGTCATATCCAGAGTATCTCAGATTAATTAACAATAAGAATCAGAAGAAATCATCTCCTCAGGATACTCTTCAACACAACATTGCAAAGGGAGGTAAATTAAGAAAAGGCCGCGACTTCGATCTCGACGCAAGTTTTTCTCTAAGAAGTAAGGCAGGGCGTAAACGAGTGGAAAAAGTCCGTAACAACTAAAAGACTTGCGAAGAAAGAGAGTATCTCAACAGAATGGACTTTTGTTTACTTTTATACTTTAATTGGCATATTTTACTTATGGTTGAATAAATAGCAAATACACATTTGCGAACAAATAAATATTCTTCAAATATTATATAGGCCTCCAAGAAATAACTAGAAAATTCCAAAAGGGCTATATATATATATATATATATAATATATATATATTATATATATATTATATATATATATATATATTATTATATATATATAATAATATATTATATATATATAATATATATAATTATCTATATATTATAATAATAATAATATATAATACTATATATATATATATTATATATATATTCTATATATATTATATTATATATATATATATAATATTATAATATTATTATATATTATATATATATATATACTATTTATTATTATATATATATTATATCAATATACTATAATATTATATATATATAAAGGTGCTTGCCTGGAGGTTTTTCACGATAGCGATAAGTTTGGCAAACTCAATACATATCTTATTTATCTTCGTTTTCTTATTCGTCTTCTTTTTCCTTATTCACTTCTTTTTATTCAGCTTCTTCTTTTTTTTTTTTTTCATATATATAATATATAATATATATATATATATTATATATATATATGATATATTATTATGATTATATATCTTACTTTATATATCAGCTTTTTCTTTTTATTTCTATTTTTATATCATAATATATATATATATATATAAAAAATATATAACGTATAAACAGTCAGGGATCAATCAACTCTGTGGCTTTTAAGCAAAATTAAATCAAGATAACATATAAGCCATGGTAGCACAGTGGATTAAATAAAATTTCTAAGGCTAAGTGGTGAGAGTTCGATTCCCGATCACGAATGACACATGATCGAATCTATTTGGATCGATTTTTAAAAATGAATTCAATGCGCTGGTCTTAGCAGTCGACGCGACTCGAGTATACCATCAAGTGCGCGCGCGGGGGCAGTGGTTAGCGCAAGCCCGGATCACGCGGTTTCGGCGGCAGCTCCCGCGCGGGGAGGTGGGCCAGACCCCGGGAACATTTAAGTGTGTACTTAAAGCACGTGTACTTAACGAGTGACGTCATAGGTTCGTGTGTGGGTTAGGCAGGAAAGTAGCTGAGTGATGAAGTCATACGAACAGCATAAACACCCACATAAACACTCAGGAACGGCATAAACACCTTCAGCCATGTATATGAACCCATGCATGTGGCTACGCCACGTACATGGCTAGCTACCAGAGGGGGTAGGGGATACAAAAAAACGGTCACGAACGTATATGGTGATGACGTCATAGGCTGGAAGAAAGGGTGTAGGGGAAGAACAAAGGGGGTAGGGTGAAAAACGCACGTACATGGCGAATGTACATGAATATACACGGTGCCCCAGGGTAAAACGCCAGACATAAAAAGTACCCAGGAAGGTAGCTCACACCGGGTAGGTGCTGGAAAATGCCTCAGGAAAGACGCTGGCCTAACTGGAACCTCGTTCCAGCATTCCTTTACTTCTGTTAGCACTACTACTTAGGTACACACACACACACACACACACACACACATATATATATATATATATATATATTATATTATTATATATATTATATATAATATATAATATATATATATAATTTTATATATATTTATATACTATATATATATATATATATATAATACAAGGCCCTAGCTAGGAGATAGATTGAGGGGGTTAGGGCATGAAATCGGGAGAAATAAACGTTTAAGGAGATTTACAAGTATATATATATATTGTATTGAAATCAGCTACCGCCTATTATATGATGAGACTGGCTGTGCTCACGCACTCTATGATATATTCTAGTATTATATATATAGTATATAGGTGGATATGATTAAATAGCTTACAGTAGGTGCTCTCATCCGTCAAAGGGATGAGCTATAGCATAGTGAACTTATACGTAAAGAGTATTTCTCATTTTAGCTGAGATGTGTGCATAGACACGCGATAGTGAGTATATAATCATATATATGAAGTGCGTAGACGAAGATTGTTATTTATGGCGTACCTATTGAAACGATTATAATTGGGAGTACGACGATATATATATGATTGATATATATATGATCTTAAAAAATAACTCGTCGGATGTTAGTAGTACTCTAGGGGTAACTAGTTCGTAGTATGCACTCTTATCAATATAGCTATATAATATACTTGCCAGGTACTTATATAGGGTATAAAGATATAATTAATAGAAACTATTACTAATGAGATATATGAAATGCTCTAATATATGTATATTAAGTTATCCATGTATATAAGTGCGTACATAATAAATAATAATAAAAATAAAAATAATTCATTTTATTTAAGAGTAAACCAGCACCTTCTCCCCACCATGCCATTCCCACGCTGAGAGTTGCCTGTGTATCAAATAAAGGCATAGAGATAATAAAGTTTATGTCGATTATTCAGGTAATATATATTCGGAAACCTGTAGAGCCAATTTGCTTGGTTAATAAAAACTCCAGATCAAGAGGAAAAAATTGTCTATTTATGCTATTTGGCAATGTTATTTGGAAAATTAAGAAATTGTAGGCCTTCACTCTTTTAATTTTCGGTTGTAGCGTGAGCTTTTAAAACTCTTATAACGTTTCCATTATGTTATTATCTTAGGTATGCATTATTTTATATTTTAATTTTAGGGTAAATATCTGTCGGCAAGATAAAGAATTATTTATTTAATAAACAATGCCACACACATAAATGCAGAGGAAACCTCAAATTTGTCTTGAAATAAAAACGATATGTGGGGGAACTGCTTTTGGAGGGTTTGACACGTAAGGGAAACTTATCGTACACACATCACACACCACACGGCGCATATATATAATATATATATATATTATATATATATATTATATATATTATATATATATTTATTAATTATAGTATATGATTATATTTATATATATATATATATATATATATATAAAGTAGTACAGTATGAGTAGTACTAATTATAGATCTAGAGATATATATATAGACGTGATTATAAGGTATCTAAGGGTTAT
>JABUQX010027572.1:0-5000 GCA_015478945.1 Trachelipus rathkii | reverse complement strand
ATCTCACAAATGTATACTCGTTAATAGTTCGTTTAACTTGCATTTTTTCGAAATTAAACGAAATCATTAAAAGTTACGAAAAATTACGAGTTAATTAACGATTAACTGCTTAACGCGTTAAATCGGGGCCGCCCTTTATATATTTACATACATAATATATATATATATTACTATATTATAATTATATATATATATATAATATAATATAAATATCAGTATAATATATTAATATATATTTAGTATATATATATCTTATATATATGATATATATATCATATATATAACATTACTGTACGCAGATATCTCGAAAACTACGAGCTCGTACCAAGAAAGCAGATGAAGTTATTTGGATCAGCGTAATGAAAATTAGTTTTAACGAGGGGAAGAATGTGAAAAAAAAAACATGGTGGGTGGAACTCGAGCCGACGGTGGAACAGAAGGGGGGACGAAGTCTCGTCCCAGTCGTCAACTCGGGAGGCGAGAGACCGATCTCTATTGGCCATCTTGCGGTTTTGCCCTTGAGTCATTCCTTTCTAGGTTAAAAGAAAAAGAAAACGAAAAAGAAATTTTTATTTGTATTAATTCGTTTTTCATATATAATTTCCCAGACAATTGGCAAGATTCGTAAATATTATTGTTTGCACGGATACAGATACTCGATTACGTGATACCAAAATGGGTGGGATGAACAAATACTGCGTACAGATTCTTATCATTTTATGAAATTATCTGTTATTATTTATTATTTACTTATTTGATTATTTATTTATTATTTTATTATTTATTTCTTCCTTTAATTATTTTAAGATATTAGAATTTAATATATTAATTAAAGTTTATTTTTTTTTCTATAATTGCTCTATATTTTACCTCCAAACAATACCCTTCAATATACCTCACTACTAAAATACCCGCAATTCGGGTAATTACCCGCCAATTGGCAACACTGTTCTAATTATGCATTCGCTAAAAAAATCAACGTGCCACCTATAAACATGGTACTTATCGTCAGTAATGAGATTACGAGTCTAATTTTAAACTTCTTTTTAATTAGTTTTTTTTTACTTATAAATGTTAAGCAATTCCGGTACAAATTTCATACGCTGATCCAAATATGTTATCTGTTTCCTGGTACGAGAAATCGTAGTTTTCGAGATATCTGACGTCGCTAATGTAAATATGTTATAATGTTATAATATATATATATATATCATATACTTGACTATATAATATAGTAATATGATATATATACGCTCGTAATATTATATATATATACTATATATATATATATAGTGTATATAATTATATATACTATATATATTTTATATATTATAACCTATATATACTTCAAGTTGGAGCTAAAATATAATAAACTGCAATATAAATCAAATGTTCGTATTAAATTTTCAAAAGTAAAATTGGTGAAAATTTATTAAGAACTGAATAAGGCCTTTGCAGTTTATTTTATTCAGGCCTCTAACTCTGATACTTATAGAAGCTTAGCGGTTTTAATGCTTTGATTTCTAAGTATATATATCGATATTATATATATTATATGATATTTATATATATATGATATAGTTGTATATCTAATATATAATTAAGTATATATATATACATAAAGTAGTCTAATATTATATATAGTATATATAATAGATTATATACTATATATTTTATATATTATATGGTGAGTTCGTTTACATTAGACAAAAGCGCATTATATTATATAAGTATAGTAATAGTATAATTTAATATTACCATAGTATATAATATCTATAATAATAATATATTAGTTATTAAATATAGTATAATATAATATTATACTATATATATATATATTATATATATAATAGGTATTTATATGATATTTATAATATATAATTTATATAATAGTAATATAGTATATAGTATATATATATAGTATTAGTATTAGTACTATATTGACTATGATTGATATATATATATATAAGTATAATATGATTATAATAATCAATGGAGGTAGATGTCGATATAATAAAGTCGATCTAATCCTTATATATCGATATATATGGATAGATATCGATATAGAATGATATCTATCCAATATATATGATTCGTGAACTTGGCGCCTGCAAAACATAAATCTTATACCCATATATTATATATATATATATATATATAATATATATATATATATATATATATATATATATTTATATTATATATATATATATATATATTATATTATATAACTATAATATATATATATAGTTATATATAATAATATGGCAGCCTCCCGAAAGCATATGCATGTAACTAAAAAATATAACAGCTACAGAAAATAAAATAACATTTTTGATTTCAGCAGCATTTCATCGATGAAACTTAAAAAAAAATTTATTTTATTCTAATATTTTAATAACAACCTTACATATTATATAATCTTAGGTATGGCGCGTACGCTCTCATTTAACTTCAATTTCTGCAGTAGTACAAGAGCAAGAGTTTACCAAATATTGTTTTTTTATTTTTAATTTTCTGGAGAAAATGTTAATTTTTTCTTTTTATTTCCTTTTTAAGGGGTTTGAGCCGACGGAGGGACTCTGTCCATCTTTGTGTTTTACCCTTGGGGTATCTTTTAGTTAAAAAAATTGACATTTGGCAACTTGAACTCTCCTCCCTTCGTTCTTCTCAAAAAACGATCATTATAATACAGTTTTAATTTTAACATTTTAAATTTTTCAAAAGGCGTTATTTTATTATTTTTTTTATTATGGGTTGACTATTGTCTCCTGTTAATAAAATTTATTTTATTTTCCTGTAGCTTTTTTAGTTTTTTAGTTACATGCATGTTGCTTTCGGGGCGATGCTATATATATATATTATATAATATATATATATAATATATATATATTATATATATATATATTATATATATATATATATATATATATATATATATTATATATTATATATTGTATATATATATATATAGATGAGAGAAGAGGAGAGGAGAGAGAGAGAGAGAGAGAAAATATCCTACTCGCTTCTGGGGATTCTCTATACCACAGATGTTGCATTGCTTTCAGCATTATTTGTAAAAACAGCATAAACCTACAGTAAAGCAAAAGTTTTGTTACAACTTATCAAAATATTAAATATTTTTTTTTAAATAAATATATGTAAATAAATAATTACTTACATCGAAACCGTATTGCGTGAATGGTTTCAAATCACCGTCCCAAATATAATAGCATGTTAAATCATCACAAATTTCAGACGGATTCAAAGTTCTGTTACCTTCTTGTAACGAATATGTTTTCGTAATATATGCTCGGAATATGTCTATATTGTCGAATTACGAAGTGTTTATAGACAAATATGCTTCCATTGGTCACGGAATTTTCCATGAAAGCTTCACTGAATCCTCAACCAACGAAACGTTTAAGTTTTCCAATAAAAGGGAAACTGAAATTAAAATAGAAGTAAATGTTAATAGTATTAATTTGGTATATCAAATAACCTTCCATACTTCAGTGTTAAATATGTGTTTTGAAATACAGGCTTTGTAAAGTATTTGAATACAACTCTAATTAATTGATATATACCGTCGTCTATGTTATTTAATAAAATTAGACCAGAATTCATATTTGAAATGTTCTATGCACCCGTTCCTTATTTGTATCAAATGAATGGTCGGAACAAGTATGAAGCCATTGTTTGGAATTAAATAAAAGCTAATTTAAAAAATCTTGCCAAAAATAACGAAATTTTTCATTCACGCAACTAAAGTGTACCTTTCTTATGAAATTGATGAGTAGTAATAGGATTAAAGGTTAATGGAAGACAACCATTCACCCATGGCTCCACTTTTATAACAACTCCAAAGGTATTCTCATTCTTCGTAAAATCAAATTCTTTCTTATTCTCCACTCTCGAAGATACTCCCCCGCTAGGTTTCTTGCACAATTCATACTGTAAGGAAATAAACTAAGAATATTCAATAATTCATTACATGTTAATAACAATTTACCTAAACCCTACTGCAAAATATATACCCGAATAAAAATTATGCAATTGAAAGTTAAACTGAAGCCATAAATAGTGTTATGCTATATGAGTTATATATTTTGGGTATGCATTTGCACAAAATATATCATTATCATGACAATATTTTCAACGAATAAAATACGTATTAAAGCAGTTCAGACTAGATACACATGTATTTTTATTGTGGCGAACCTAACCTACATATTATACATCGCGCTATTCTTTCCTTTACCACAAATATTATATTTCCGATAAATGGGTTAAACATTATGCATTTAAATATAGTGATTAAATTATAATAAAATTAATTATATAATTATATATATATATATATTGATATTATATATATTATATATAGTATATATATATTATATTATATATATAAAATAGTTATATTATATATATAATATATATATAGATATATATGATATATAATATATACATATATATATTATATATATTATATATTATATAGTATATAATATATATATATATATATATCGTACTTATACATATATATATAATTATACTATAGGTATATATAATCCATTATACTATAGGATAATATAGTATTAGTTATTATAGTATTAATATATACACTTATAACTATATGAGGTTGTTAATATTATACTATACTATATATATACTATCCGTAATAGTAATATAGTATATATATACTATATATAGTATAATATATATATTAAGACTATATATATTAAACTATATAGAATACTATATTAATATTAGGTATATCATAATATATATATTACTATATATATATATATATACTATTTTATTATATATACTATATATATATATAACTAAATATATATAGTATATATATATATATATATATTATATATTAGTAATTATTATATATATATATACGTATAGTATAAGTATATGATTAATAAATTATAGTAGTATATATATATATATATAGTATATATTATATATATAATATTAATAAT
>JABUQX010027571.1:25000-54387 GCA_015478945.1 Trachelipus rathkii | reverse complement strand
TATTTAAGGTTACCTTTTGAGGAAAATTTTATATATTAATATTACATATTATTATTATTTTTATTTACTGATATATTTGTATTTTAAATAGTCGTCAAAGCCTATATCAACCTAAGTAGTATAACCAGCGTATTTTATTTATTTTTTTTTTATTTTTTAATACTTACAACTTTTTCTTTTCCTCTTTCTTTGTTTTTCCTCTTCAAGTATTCATTTCACTATTTTTTTTCCCCGTTCTTTACAGGTTTATTATCCCTGTCGATTCTGTTTATCTCAAATCTTAAATTAGTTTTTTGTCCCCTAAGAGTTTCCACTCTCTTCCCTCGCGCGTTCTAACTCCCAAAATTTTTTTAGAGTTTTTTAAATTTTAAAATTCCCCTTTTTCCACAATCCCTCTCATCTTTTCTACTGGAGTGCTTCTTAGTTCATTTCGTATCTGTTCCTTCTTTCAAAATTTTCCCCCGCATATCGTGCTTTTTTATCACAATGCACAAATTTCTTTTTTTTGTGTCAGTCATTAGACTGTTTGCTTTTTGTATATTATATATTTTGTGACTTCTTTTTTTATTTTTTTTTTTGTCATATGTGTACGCTAAGAAATTTTATAAAACAATACAACTCTTAGTTTGATAAAAGATTATTAATTATGTGGAGATTATTTTTACAAATAAGAAGCATTCATTCAAGGAGAAACATGCTAACGAATAACTTAGAAAAATAATATCGTGCCGAGAAGACATATTTAATAAATACAAAACAACCTTTGATTGTTCCAGAAAGCGCTTTAATGAGAAGAATGTTGCCGGTACTGGTGAATAACTTTTTCGCATTTGGAGTATTTACAGAATTTTCAAGTATAGAATTATTTGGTGTTTCTCTATTTGAGATATTTTCTCTTCGCTGAATAGATTCGGTGTAAATATCTTTTAGAAAAGTGTTTAGATTCCGCACATTCTTTGAGAAATAAAATGAAGAAATAATAAAAGACTGGTTCCATTTGAAAATTTCCTAACGAACGAGAGTCAGTCATTTTTTGCACAGGAGTTTTTTTTTTTAAAAGTCACTAACTTGAAAGGCCAGTAGGTCAGTAATTGGATAAGGAGGTTCAGAGAGATAGCAAAATTTTAAGCGATACATTACCCTATGGCGATAACACACCACCAAAAAAAGGATTATGGCTCCATCTCTATTATCCGCTTCAGTTATTGACTCAGCAATCTCTGTTTGTTTTTTTAAATGTATCCTTAATCTGAATATAAGTCTGGAAAGACCTCTGGTGGGAGGCGAGGGAGGTTGTTTAACACCATAGCAGAGTGAAATAAATAATAAAAAGAATAAATTAGCATGAAATACAACAAGAATCGTTAGAGTAAAGGTTATGTTAGATTAATCTATATACTATTGATTAAACTATAATAACTGTTAAGTAAAGGTTGAATGAATATTAACTTAGTTTAACAAGATTATAAAACTTATTTTTTATTATATAGTTTATGGAGATATTGTAGTATCTACAAAAGTTTCCAATTTGAATTATTAAATAATAATAATTCAATTTTATGAAATGTATTCGCATTCATACAATTGATATGTATTTTTGGAGTGGAGGGCGAGGAGAATCAACTATGATCCAAAGTATAGAATATTTTATCTAAAAGTGAGTATTCAACGATTTATAATTAGTTATAAAAGTATTATATATATAATATTATATTATAAAATATATATACTATAATAGATATAATATAATATATTATAAAAATAATATATATAATATATGATATAAATATATAGTAGATATATCAGTTTTACTTATTGTCTCGATCAACTCACTGTATACTGTAAAAATTAGTAAATGTAAGTAATAATCAAATCACGAAAAAGTTTAAATAATAATGTAAAGATTTTAGGGGCGAAATAAAAACTATTTTAAAAACTATTATAGAATATTTTTGTTGCTTGCTTTGGGATCTAGTTTGTTGCGCGACATTTTCTAATTGAATAAAATGATATTAATAAATAAGGTGTTAGAGCGGTCAAAACGACGTAAAAGAAAATATTATTAAGGGGCAACAAACCTTTTATATGCGTTAATGATAACTATTATGTAGGATAAAATTTTTTTACAATTAATTAAAAGTAAGATAATGTAACCTGTTTCAAATATTGTTGTTTTTTTAGCAGCTGTGTCCATAAGTTAGAGACGTTTAAAAGCTCAGTAAACATTATAATAAAAGGGATTGTACAATTTTTTTTTATCCCACTGGAATATCATAAAAAGATGTTCACTATGAGTAAAATAAAAAAAAAAATCCTAGGGGTGACTTATAACTAATCTCGAACCTAACCTAACCTAACCTGCACGCCTAACTAAACCTAACTACCTATACCTCATTATCACCCACATAGAACCTTTGACACATAGGCTACTTAACAGTGATCATAGATCCTAACTATGTTCAATTTGGCCTGGAATTTTTTTTTTCATCAGAGCCTCTCGTTCCGTGTGGCTCGTTAAGTAACATTGTCCATTATATATATGATCATAATATATTATAAATATATATATATAGAGTAATATATATATATATAATGAAATATTATAAGTAGTATATATATATAATATATATAATATAGTATTATATTATATTATATATATACTGTTATATATATATTATATAATATAGTCGTAGTTATCGTCAAACATAGAAAATCTTCCCTAAATCCAAAATTAAATCAGTCAGTATGAATTTAATTAACTATAAATCCTTTAAAAAGCAATTATTAAAGAAAAAATTTGTCTTTTAGATTTCAAAGTAAAGAAAAGCGTGTAAGAGAACGTCGCACATTAAAAGCAGTGTTATGTGAATGGAACTCATTGAAGCTGCTTAAATAATAATAATGAGATCAATAATAAAATAATACTAATAAATAATAATAATAATAATGAATACATAAATAATAATAATAATACATAATACTAATATCAAATAGAAAATCCAAGTAAAAAAATACTTTATAGCTATACTTGAAAGTATTATATTATATCCTATTATATTATAAAGATCCCCAAAGTTGTCAACTAAATCCCCCGTAAAAAAAGTACATTAATTAAACGAGGAAATTGAGCTTAGAAAGAGACGTTTGCGAGTGTATTTTGGTCGTCTGAAGTATAACCACGTCAATCAAAAATATATAACCTTATGTAGAGAATCGTAATAACAAAAATACTACTATATCAACAACGTCGACAAATAATTTCTAACACTATGTAAGTTGTCTATATCCTTAAATAAATATTAATAATATCAAATATTAACTAATATATAATTAAATAATAATAATAATATATCATTACTGTTGATAATACAAATAGATAAATAAATAATAATCAAATAATATATAATAATAAAATAATATAATAATAATAATAACTACACACATAATAATTACATACTACGTAGTCAACTAACTAGTAATAAGTGTAATAAGAAGGAACAACAAGTACATAATAACGTAATTGAATATCAACATAAGAAAATAAAATAAAAAAAGATCTACAGATCTGAGCTTAATATACTGTTACAATAACTACAAATAATAAATGATATAATAATAATCAACAGAATAATAATATAATAATAAATATAATTAAAATCATAGTACTGTTAAATTAAATGAGAATAAACTAAATAAAATGAATACAGTAATAAATAATTAATCTAAATAATCACCGATATAATAATACACTAATTAATGAATCTATAATAATTAGATAATAATAATTAATAATAATAATAATCAAAATAATTAATAATAATAATAATAAGCAATGATAATAATAATACATAACTAATCAATAATAATATATTATTAAGAATAATAATAAAATAAAATATAATTAACCTAAAAATATTAATAATTAAGACTAATAATAATAATAATTATAAATAAATAACACAAAATAATAATAAAAATCAATAACAAAAATGTATACATATAATAAGAGTAATTAATAATATAATAATAATTAATAATAACACATGAAATCAATTAGTGGGGTATTCCCAGTCGTATCGAAAGCCCTCAGCTACCAGCCCTCAACACCTAAACAACCAACACATATAATTCGCAACACCAACTAGTAATTATCAAGTATTTCAATGTTGCGAAAATACATTCCGAAGAATTCCGGAGAAACTCTTTCGAACTGTAAATAAATAACAGTTTGATAACGTTACACTATGACTCTCCTTTTAAAAAATGGAAAGTCCAGGATAATGACATATAGCAATGAATATAAATAAAAAGTAATGATTCGAATAGACAAGAGAAAGAGGACAGGAAGAATAAAGAAGTCAGAAGGTATAAAGCACATGGAAGATAACGACTCTAAGCAACTAAAACTTAAATCAGCAACAAGGAAGAAAGATGAATCATACCACACCCAATGAGAGAACACGAACATAACATAACCACCTATATAATAACAAGGATTCTTAATGGAACGAAACATAAAAAAGTAAATCACAACAATACGAGTATAAAAATCAATCAACCCTGCTTCTCGAGAATAAACAAATCTCTTAAATGGCCAAACATGCGCAGCATCTACGCGAAAAAGAGAACAAATACACAGCAATCCTTTCATAAATAAAACAGACACTGAAAATAGAAAACAGAGAACGTATAAATACGAATAGAGTATGAAGAACTTTACATGTATGGAAGAGTTATGCATAAGTATACACGGGAGTGCCCTTTAGTTACATGGAAATGTTGAAAAAATCGAGACAGACATTTCTGTTTGTGAAGTTCAAAAAGCAATAAATTGTATGAAGAAAAAAGGTTCCGGGTGGCTACGCCATAACAATAGCATTATTATAAAGAGGGGAGACCATCGATTGAAAACGTGAAAGCCAAACATATTACACACATACGAAGAGTAAAAAGTGTTCCTATGCGCCAGAACGAACGTATGTAATATCCATCTCTCCAATAAAGGAGAAATTACTCGCACCGAATTGTAGTGGCCACTTCCTATGTATAATTTAACACGAGTTTCTGACTATAAAATATAGCATCATTCCAGTAATCTAACAAGATTTTTACTTTCTCACACTTATTTTATGTCGACGAGAGAGAGAGATGAACGAGTTCCTTTTCCTAGTATTTTATTACATAAAGACCAACCGAGATCGAACCCCTCTTTGCTTTCCGTATGAAGTATGTTCATATTATGAGCCAACGGACCATCTATCAAGGCTGTCCAATAATTATAGAAATATGTAATGTCGAATAAGCAGATATAATCATTACCATTGGCATTCATAGATTAAGTGAAACGAATTTTTTGACTACTGTGAGTCCATACATCGGCAAATAATCACTGTAGATACAGGGACTGATAAATTAATAACAACGTACTATTGAAATTTCGCGTACTCAAGAATGATCTATTCTAATTGTGTAGTATGCATACTTTCTCCTACTGAGTAAACTACAAACCAGAATCAAAATAATAAAAGGATTGAAGCAGAGTTGGTTACTAGAAGACGAAGCAGCTATAACGATCTTTCCAAAAACTTTTCATTAGGACTAATGTTGTGTGAGGGACTAATTGATGAGCATCTAATACTCTGTGGAACTCTTAACGCACAGGGTTAAGATTACATAATAGTAAACTATATACTGAATCATTCTTCAGCATTCACAGATGATATAAGAAGTGTTGTGTATACTTCAGACTGCTGCCTCTGCACGATTTAAGAATGAAAGGGAATGAAAAACCTTCTGAAAACTAAAATGAATATAAAATCAAAATTCATAACGGTATTGTTGATAAGTTGTATAAATCTAACCCAAAAAAACATCAGACAATTAACAACACTAGAAAAAGTTGGAGCGATATGTGTTATTAGAACAGATGATATCTCAAATTTCGGACAATATTAAAATTAAAAGATATGTGAACTTTTGAGGGTGGAAATGTGTAGAATTTAATGTTAATTTTCTGGAGCAAAATGCTCCTCATCGTTCTGCAAAAGAAAAGTAATTAATATGAGTGTGTCTCTTCTTGCACTGACTGAATAATCGTAAACATGGACACTTATATGATAAATCAATTAATAAAACTAGCAAAATTTCTATACGTGTATACCTACATACTTAATTATAAATTCTAACACTAAGTATTAATATTAATATAATATTAATATTAGATATTAATAATAAATATAATATTAATATCTAATATAATGATGCATTAGAATATTAATATTAATATTAATATAATATTAATATTAATTAATTAATGTTAATTTAATATTAATATTAATATTAATATTAGATATTAATATTAAATTTAAACATACATATTAATTAGTAATTATTAATATTTATATAATTATTAAATACTTAATAATAAATATATAATAAATAATATTAATATAATATTAATATTAATATTAATTATTCAATATTATATTAATATTAACCATTAAATATATTAATAATTTCTGTGTAAACCTCCGTGTCCACATTCTCGATGAACTTCCTTTCCCGCTGCAGCTATACAGGCGCCTCCCTTCTTCGGACACGCCAGGACCCGTACCTTCAGGCCACTTAGTCGCGGCCTTACTAAAAGAAAGCTGGCGCAACATCCATTAGCTAACGGATGTCTTACTCCCATAGAGGATCGTATTGCTGGCTCGTATCCGCTTCATCTCCTTCCTGTGACTAAGTTCCTCACTTGGACTAGGCCACGGTGTTACTAACGCCCCAATCCAATTATTCGAAGGGTTTGATGAAGACTATTGAGCTCGCATACTCCAAAGGCCATCTGTCCGCCATAGCAACCTACACGGAGGTAATCCGTTTCTTCTAGCTCAACCACCAAATGCAGATTCGCCTCCTCCCCTTCCCAAAACGTGACGACTTGATAGGGATACGTGCGGTGATTTCCTGTTCAAATATTGATTCATTCACCAATCTATTACCAACATTCCAACTCCGTTACATTTGGCCGAACTTGCACCCTTTTCCACCTGACCCTATTTACTTGTGCTTTCTGTGTACCTTGACTCCTAGCTGCCGTACACTAAGGGAGGTAACCTAGTTCGGTACTTTCGAAACTCTCAATCTCCACCTTGTATTGATTTTTGTGATTGACCTCCAGCAGTCGCCACCGAAATGTGGGACTTGACTCAGTAAGTAGCTCACCCAAATACGGATTGCTGATGGGAAAAAAAATTTTTTACAGAGCTCTTTCGTCTAGGATTGCGATCAACAAGCAGAGTTTTTACCGAACTTTCGAACTTTTGATAATTCGAAAATCCCTCTTGCTTGGTTGACCATCTCATTTGATATGCTCCCTAATCGATCATTGAGAGTTATAGTGGGACCATGTCGCGTTACCTTTGTTGGTAGTCGACCAATTACCCTTTAAAGCACTGTACTGAACGCCTTGCCCTGAATCTATCCATAAACGTACTCTATAACCAAGCCCATGGCTTTGATGACATGGATGTATTTGGTCCTCCTTCCTCCAGTGATTCGCACCATAAAAGACCTTGTCTCCGCGTGCCACGTGGTAACGTCTTTCATTCCCTTGAGATGCATTCTCTAATTCTTTATGATGTTATTTTGGAGAGCGATGGAGACAAACATAAACGGCCTGTTCTTCTAACGTGTCTGTCCGCTATTATCAGCCCGTTGAATCATAGATTGCGACTTCAGTGCTAAACATTTACTAAACTAAAGCTTATCTAATCATGCAATAAGTATCAACCCTAACGATATATATTTTTGATTCCTCTTTAAAAGCCGCTTAACTACTCCGGTCTTTGTCAGTATAACGGAGATTAGAACAATATTCTTCATAGAACTTAAGTTTACATTGTTCTATACTCCTATTTTACGCCCATAATGTCTTCAGTGTCAATGTATGTTTTGATTAAAACATATTTTTCGTCGAAGACACTACATGAACGCGAAAATATCAATCAGCTATGGCTTCACAGATTGGCCGGACCTCGTTCTTCGCCCAGGCAATCGGTTTGCTGATTGAGCTCGGATACCTATTTTGCTAACTTTGCTGTTGTAGAAATTTCCTGTACGCGTTGCTTAATTTTATTATATCTTTGATATAAAGTCTTTCAATAATTTGAATCTTCAAATTCGATAAACTCGAGAAGGCTTCTTCATCTCACAAAGACTTTTCGTGTCCCTTCACCTGGAGATGGACATTCTCTATCACACAATGCGATCTTTCAGGACGGTGGAATTTTGATGACCCTTCGCAATTTGGAGAATGTATCTTTTGAGTGGCTTATCTCGTACAAATGATTATCGTGTCGACTCCTACCATCTGCCTTACTTCTCTTTAATATAATCGATCTCGTGAAGGCAGTTTTCCCCCAGTTTGGCCTCCTACAGCGGCCTTATAACCATTCCATTTCTAAACTCTGAAAGGTGCCCTAGCAATCTTACGACAAAACCTCCCAATTACCTAATCTGTCACATATGTAACACCGATATGGAGAAATGGTGGCTAAATCGTCTTCTATATACCGTGTGAAAGAGCCTTACATGCATTTTCCGAGACCATGGTTGGATTCCAGAAATCATGGCTCTACAAACAGGAACCTCTTCTCGGGTTGGGTCACGATATCTGTGAAGCTTTGTCCTATAAAAAAATGGTCCCGTCTGTTTTCTTCGACCTCGAGAAGGCTTACGATTCCACATGAAGAATGGAGTTCTCCATAGCTGGCACTTCGATGGCTTAAGAAAAAACGAATCCCCTCTTTTCTCCTCAATCTCTTAAGTCGGCTTAGCAGTCTTCCCTAAGTTCCTGGAGCACCACCTGTCTCGTCGATTTGTATACATGTTCAAATGGTACGCGCAGGAATGTGTGTAATGTTCTCCTCTTTTGCTGTTGGTTTCAATCGTGTCATTTCAAGTCACATAAACATATTAAACAAAAAATTAAGTTAAAAATGTTTAAGTAAAAAAATAAAATTAATGACTCAAAGTATAAAAAACGGAATATTTAAAGAGAAATAATAATAATAATAAATAATCAATAATTAAAAAATAATGCTATACAACAATAATAATAATCAATAATAAATACATAATAATAATAATTAATACATAATAATTAATAATCAATCAAAATCAAAATCAAAAATACTTTATCCTCACTAAATAATACAAAGTTATGATTACATAGATACGATTAATACAAATTATATAGATAAAGAAAATGGCCGCTACTTAGAGGGACGTCTTTCGTCCATCTGAGACCATTAAAAATAAAAATACATATAAAAGATGAATAATAATAATAAAATAATAATAATATATATAATAATAATAATAATAATAATAATAATTATAATAATAGTAATAATATATAATTAACTCAAAATTGAACAAATATCGATAATAAAACACCTAACAATAGTAATATAATAATCAATAATAAAATAAATTAATAGCTAATAATCAATAATAATAATAAAATATAACAACATTAATAAAATAATAATAATTAATAATAATAATAATAATATAATAATTAAATCAATAATAATTATTCAAATATCCTTAATATTAAAGTTAACTAATAATAATAATAGTAAAATAATAATATAATAATAATAATTAATAATCACAATAATAACATATAATAATATATAATAATAATAATAATAATAATAATAATAATAATAATGGAATAAATAATAATAACTTTAATATATTATAATAATAATATAATTAACATTCTAAATATATATAAAAGTAATAATTAATATTAATACAATTTTAATAATGCTAATAATACAATGAATGCATAATAACGAGTATAACAAATAATAAATAATAATGTCCTAATATACATAAAAAAATAAAAGAATATTATAATAATAATAATAACATAATAATAATAATACGTAATGAATAAATAATAATGATGATATAATAATAATAATAATCCAATATAATAATAATTATTACATATTATTAAAATAAAATAATAATAATAATAAAATAATTAAATAATCTAATATAAAAAATAATAATAATCATAATAACATCAATAATAATTAAAACAAAATCAATAATTCATTAATATAATAATAATTAATAATAAATATAACTAATAAATAATATAATAATAATAATAAAACAATAATAATAATAATAATAATAGATAATAATATAATAATAATAATAATAATATATAATAATAATAATAATGAATAGAATAATAATAATAATAATAAATTAGACCTAAAGAATAATAATAATGATAATATAATAATAAATAACGAGCAGTCACTGGCTCTAAACAACGTCTCGTTTATGTAGAATTTTTAAAAGATATTTATCACGGTTGTTAATGATGGAAGGCTGGAAGACGTGTAAAATGCTATTCAAAGTCTAATTAAAAGATGCCTTTTATATATAAAATGAATATATAATTTAAAGAAACATATTTAACGGTGAAGGTGAAAAAGGAGAACACTGAAAGAAAACACCCATTCTCCAGCGGTTTATTATTACCTATTATATGCTATATATATTATATTGATATATAATATATATATAATCATATACTATATATATATATATATAGTATAATAATTTATATATATATATAGATATATATACTATATTATATATTATATATATATATATATATTAAATATATATATAGTTACGAGTATATATATATATATATATATATATATATATATATATATATATATATATATAATTTAATTTACTTATTAGGATTTTTATTTTCAACGATCTTTTGACCGACATAAAACACATGCTGTTTTTAAGAAATTTTCTTTCTGAATTTAACTAGAGAATAATAATAATTATAATAATAATAATAATAATAATAATAATCTCAATAATAATAATAAAATAATAATAATAATGAATAATAATAATAATCAATAATAATAATAATCAAGTAATAATAATAATGAATCCATAATAATAATACTAATGAATATAATAATAATAATAATAATAATAATAAATATAAACTAATAATAATAATAATAATAATAATAATAATAATAATAATAATAATAATAATAATAATAATAATAATAATAATAATAATAATAATAATAATAATAATTAATAATTAACTAATTATAATAGATACCCATACGATAATAATTTTAGAAATACTTTTAATAACTTGAAGAAAAATAACAAGATACAGATAACTAACACTTTCAATAAATTTCGAGACCGAAAAAAAGCTGAGCCATCCATTTATAAACTTCGAATTCCCATATACGGTTAGCACCTCATATAATATATCAAATTAATCTATAAAAAACTAATAATATATAATATAATAAAATTAATAATAATAATAATAATTCGGATAATAATAATAATAATAATATAATTAATAAAATAATAATATACTATTAATTATAATAAATGAATAATAATAAATAAACTGAATAATAATAATAATAATTCTTTCACGAGAATGAAATCAAAATAATATAATAATATAATAATAATAATGATCATAATAAACTTTATAAATATAATATAATAATAATTAATATATAATAATATATCAATAATTAATAATATAATAAATATAAATAAATAATATTATATTAATAATAATAATAATAATAATATATATTTGTATTAGTTGAATTTTTCTGTCCAACGTTAGAACCACGGAGAATAGACAAGTTTGAAATTTTCATACGAGCTAAAGAAAACATTGCACCCGATTGAGATTCATCTCTACATAATGTTAATACATATAAATATATGACTCAAATATATATATAATATTATATACTAAATATATATATATATATATTATTATATATATATACATAGTATATATTATATATATATATATTAAATATATATATTCTATTATATATAAAATATAGCTTACTTATCATTAAATATATAGTATATATATATATATATATATATATAATATAATATAAATAAATATATACTACAATGTATATATAGTATAATATTATAATCATACTTATATTATGTACAAATATATATACAAACATAATATATACTAAATATATATTAATAGTATAGTATATATATTATATATATATCTTATATATAATATATTATAAGTATATATACTAATTTACTATTCATAAATATATCAATATTTTACTATTTATTTACCTAACACTTATAGCTAACTATAATATAATACCTATATATATATTATTACTATATATAGTTATATATATATATATTTATAATAATATACTATACATATATAATAACTATGACTAATGTTAATTTTGAATATAATATTCTTATTATATATATATATAACTATATATATATATATACATCTTGGTTTCCATTATTCGCTTAGTTATTTTATGTAAAGAAATAAACAATAATAATAATAATAATAATAATAATAATAATAATAATTAAATAATAATAATAATAATAATAATAATAATAATAATAATAATAATAATAATAATAATAATAAAAATAATAATAATAATAATAATAATAATAATAATAATAATAATAATAATAATAATATTAATAATAATAATAATAATAAGTTGCTTTAGAAAAATCTCATTAACGAATACCATGCTTTGCCGAGGCTCTAGAGCACTTAAGCGGCCTACTTGTACGTCGTCATCGGTTCAGAGTCTCACTCGCGGCCGAAGGTTCAATCCCACGCTCGAGCGGTGGCAAAGCTTCATTTTAGCCTCTGGTTTGTGACGCTGAGGGTGTGTTGCGGGAGTTACCGTGACACATATGTGATCGACAGGGCTGTCGTAGGAGTCACTCGAGAGAAAGCAATTGGGAGGAGTTGGGGTAAAGCTGAGAAACCCTCACAGAGAACAAGAGCAGGAGCAAGTGAGAGGGGGTGGGGGTGCAACAGCAGAATCCCTCTAAAGGTTGATGCCCTCCCAAAGCACAGATGAAGTCTCAGAGAGAGGGCCGGAGCGGAGGGAACAAACTCGGAGTGGTGCGGGGCTGAGTTGAGTTGCACTGAAAACTCCTCATGGACGTGGTTTGCGTGGGTGATTCTCACATACACTGGGTGTGTGCAAGACGCACACGGTCTTCGACTGCGTGACGTCATTCAGGGCTGAAATAAACCTCACAAAAGAGCGTGAGGAGGGTAAAACACCCCCTGGGAGAAGCAGAGGAGGGTAAAACACCCACAGAGAGGGACCGTGGAGGGTAAAATACCCCCAGGAAAGATCGTGAAGCATGAAAATACCCTCGGGAAGAAGAAGAGGAGGATAAAAGCATCTTAAGAAAGAACGTGGAGCATGAAAATACCCACTGAAATAAGCAGAGGAGGGTAAAACAGCCACTAGGAAAGAACATATAGTATAAAAATACCCACTGAAAGATCCAGGGAGAGGTAAAAATAACCCAAGAACGTACGTGAGGGTGAGTAATGCTCACGCACACACTTCGTCTGGGTGAAAAGCGATTGGTCTACGACCATGCGCGTACCTACACCTAAAATTATGCTCACCAAAGAGCGTGACGTCAGCGGGTTGCATTCGATACTACCTACTACTTACCATAATTACAGAGAGCATTTATTTAATATCTTAGTATCTTTTCTCAAATTCTTATTATCTTATTATTATTATTATTATTATTATTATTATTATTATTATTATTATTATTATTATTATTATTATTATTATTATTATTATTATTATTATTATCATTATGAATATTACATTATATTATTATTATTCATTCACTCACATCCACCACTTCTCGCGTGACTGCAAGGTAGTGTCATTTGCTAATGCAATTCTTAATTTGCATCGAACCACCTCTCACTCCTCTCTTCTCACGTTCCTCTCTTCTCTCTCTTCTCTTCTCTCTCTCTCTGTCAATCTCTCTCTCAGCTCTCGCGTTCCCTCTCTCTAACTACTCTCTCTCTCCTTTATCTCTTATAATATCTCAATATCTATCTATCCTATCTAGTATCTTATATCTATCTACATCTGAGTCTAATCTATTCGAGTCTGATCTATCTTATGTCTTAGTCTATTATGTATGTATTATGTATGCGTCTATTATTGTAGGGATGTATGCTATGTAGGCATGTATGAGTATGAAAATCCGTTGTAAACTTTCACAAATCTATGTAAATATAAACTTTTATGATAATGTATGTATGTATGATTATGTATTATGATGATTAATTGTATTGTATGAGTATGTATTTATTATGTATGTATTGTATGTATGTATGTATTGATATGATATGTATGCATTAATCACTACCATAATCGGTTAAGGAAGTGAATTTAAAGTCTATCTCAAACCCCTTAGTGTACATAACGCTCTGATACCATACTTGAAAGTAAATCTCCGACTATCATAAATTATGATAGATTAATATTTTTCAATAGATGGTACAGAAACGATAGTGGTAAGGGGTTTTATAATGAAGCTTTAACTCCTTCTATAAATGATATGGGAACAGATAGATCAAATAGGATTTCAGATTAGATTACGTAGATAAAGATAGATAGATAGATAGAAATAGATAGATATCGAATAGATTTAAGTTAGATCTTGATTATTTTGTATTAGATCAGTAGATAAATATGTGATTAATAGATAGACATACGATATTGATTAGATTAGATAGTATAGATAGTATATTGATATCATCACGAATAGAATTAGATAAGATAGATAAGATAGATAGGATAGATAGAAGATAGGATAGATAGATAGATAGATAGATAGATAGATAGATAGATAACTAGATAGATTAGAAGTAGAGAGATTGAAAGAGGAGAGATGAGTAAGAGAGAGAGAGAGAGACAGAGAGAGAGAGATGAGAGTAGAGTGAGAGAGAGTATGAGAAGAGAGAGAGAGATGAGCGAGAGGAGAGAGTTATTTTGTTACTTGACTTTTAAAAATTCCTTGAGTATACTTATCATAAGATGAAAATAGATATAATAATTATAATAATTATATAATATATATAATAATAATAATAATAATAAAATAAATATAATAATAATATATATATAATATAATAATAATAATAATAATATAATAATAATAAATAATAATAATAATTAATAATGAAATAACAATATTTTTATAATGAAATCAGACATAATTATTTTTATGATAATAAATAATAATAATTAATAATACATAATATAATAATAATAATAATAATTAGAATATTATGTAATAATTAAGATTAATAAATAATAAAAAATCAATATATAATTAATAGATAATAATAATAATAATATATTAATAATTATATAAATATAATAATAAATAATAAAAAATAATATAATAATAATAATAAATATACAATATAATACCATAATAATAATTAATAAATAATAATAATAATAATAATTATATCATAATCATAATCTATAAACATATATTAATATCATAATAATACTAATCATAATAATCATAATGAATAATAATAAAATAATAATAGTATTAATAATAAAATTAATTAAAAATAAAATAAAATAATAAATATTATAATAATAATAAATAATATAATAAACAATATATAATTAATAATTAATAATAATAATAATAAATCATAATAAAATCAATAATATATGATTTGTTTTGACTTTTTCAAGCTCACTAAATGTATTTCTGTCCTACAGTAAGATTCTTCTTTAGTATTATTTCTGGAATATAAATAAAACTCCACTGATTTAAAACAGTACTAAGCTTTCGATTACCGTACACCTCGGACATGTTTCAAGGATATGTTTTATTTTTTAATAATTTTTAACTATATTCTTGATATATAAACAATTTTTGAATTATGCATAACAAAATACATAAACAAATTATAATTTTTAAAATTAGAAAAGTTAACAACCTACGTTGACTTTTTGTGTATTTAATATATTATTAAAAAATTAGCCATTTCATTTTACATTTGATGTTTATTACTGGTTATGTTCTAAGAGCAATGAATTCCCACGAGTCGCAATTTCATAAAAAACTTTCTGTTTCTTGCTATGAATGGAGAAAGCCCTCTTTTTATAGTCTGTTATCAGGGATTGTGTGTGTCCTTCCTTAGATATGTGAAATATTTTTACTCCGCTTATACTATATGCTGCGATCAATTCTCATTGTTGAGGTATTCGTTTCGTGTATCAATATTAAGCCGGCGTTAAACACTCACTTCATAGAAAAACATTGAAATGTCACACAATCGGTACTACTCTCACCGAATTCTGAAATTGCGCTTACACGATTAGAGGCATCAACAGACAATCAGTTACAATGGCTAGTACGTAATCGAATCTTATAAGCTCTTCCCTTCGTAAGCTTTATTAATTATGTTCTTTCCAAACATTATTTTAAATTGTTTTCTTCATCTTTTTTCTGACTAATATTATCTAGGTTTTATAATATTCACGAGCGTTGATTTTTTCATTTTCTCAATTGATAGTATTTGGCAGAATCAAGTTATTGATAAAAAATAACAATAACTTCCCTCCAGTATATTAAATACGAGAAAACTACAAAGCACTCCACTTGTTAATAATTTCTATTTCGCCAATACTATACGAATGAAGAAAAGATAGCTCTAGTAGATCTTATTAAATAACTGATAATATTGTCATGAAAAAGGGAAGAAAACAAATTAAAATAATTTTGAATAAGAAATATAAAGCCAAAAGGACGGAAGAAGTCTTATAAGAAGAAAAACATCAGACTCTCAAAGAGAGCTCTGTGCTTCTCTACTCGTGAAGCGCTTTCAGAGTAGTAGAGTAGTAACGTTGTGTACCAATTTCAATGTTCTGAAGTGGATGTAACGCCGCTTATATTGGGATACACACGAATACCCTCAACATGAGAATGTCGCAACAATAAGTATAAGCCGACGTAAAATTATCAACATATTAAAGGAAGAACACACAAAATGCCCGATACCTTACCGCATAAAAGAGGGCTTCTCCATCATAGCAAGAAAGAAAGTTTTTTGTCAAAAGAGTGAGGAAAATTTCTCATCAGGAATGAAAAAACTTAAAAAAACATTAAATATAATGAAATACCTCTAAATTTTTTAAACATATTCTACAATAACAAAGGAAACGTACGAAGTTTTGCCTTATCAATCGTGCTTTAAATATCTATCAACATTTTGCTTATTTATTCTGTTATTAGTTTAAAAAAGATTTTATATTATAAAATTTGTTAAATATAAAATTAAAACTATTCTGAAAATAGTCCGATAGTGTAGGACGGACGAAAGCTTGGTACTGTTTTTAAATCTATAGTTTTATTTTATTCCAGATAATACAAAGAAAATTTCTTCTGTAGACAGAAATACATTTAGGGAGCTTGAAAAAGCAACAAAATCATATGAATATTATTATGTAATTAATAGTTTTTAGAATAATATAATCAATAATAATAATGGTTAATTTTATTCAAAATTCTTAAGCTTAAATCTAAGCAGGACTAATTCATATAAGAAAATATAATATTCATTATTAATTATATTATTATATTATTATTATTATATTATATTAATATATATTATATTATTATTATATCTATTAAATATTATTATATTATGTATTTTATCATTATGATTCTGTTGATAGTCTTAAGAGGAATGCCAAATGACAACGATTTTAACCGTTTATATAGAAAATTCTCGGAGAATTTGTTGGTTGTGTATTAGGGCATTTTTAAAATAAGTTCAGAAAAAATATGTGACACAATGGGGTCAATATACAAGAATAACTTAAAATGTGATTTAAAACAAGATTAAAATAATTAAAATAAAATTTAAACAATTACTTGATTGAAGACTTATCGAAGTTAAGTTCTGGTTTTGTATTTTGAGGCATACTCAACACTAAATAATTTAATACAAACGACTATGAACCTCCACAACTACATTTTTTTTTGTATTTTTTTTCTTTTTTTATTTTTGTTATTTCTTCTATGGTTTCGGTATCAATGTCCATTGACCCTTATTCTTAGTTGTATATATATGTAGCTAAGCAGCTCTATACTGATTTCCGATTGTTCCTCGACTTAACTGTATGAAGAGTTATATAAAAAATTGAAATGACTGTTGAGATATTGCTTTCTTTTCCTATAAGAATCTCTATTATTTATAAAATGTTCTTGTTAATATTTTTTTACATAAGTTCCTTAAAGCGTGTTGGAAATATCTGTCCCTTAATAACTGTTCTAATCTTCCTACAACAGGTCGTGTAACCTAACAATACGTCAGGGCAACCGTACAGCTCATGATCGTGGACATGTGAACCTGGTACATATCTACGGGACCGACATGTGAATTAAACTGACAAGATATCACGAGTAGAGAAACCTGATCAGGAAGATAATAGTTGTTTCTTAATTAAATTGTTTAGGTATTAGCCTTCTGTATCTTTTAACTGTGGACTAAACTTAAGTGTTATTAGCATATTAGACTATGGATTATAAAAAAATAATATAAATTATTGATCAAATCCGAAGAAAATTAACTTCAGTATAATATAACAAATCCTAGTAATTAGTCAAGGTATTATATAATAGTATAATATATAACTATTATAATATATAATATACAGTATATAAGTATATATATAATATAATATATATATATATATATATTATATAATATATATACTTAATATATATAATATATATATTATAATCCTTAATATAGTCATTACAGATGTAGCAATGAGAAAATTACATTTAATTTCTCTATTTTAAATTTCTAGAACTTTGAAACGCTTGCAATAAAAGTACACATATTTTAATAAAGTGTAAATTGAATAGATTGGAACTCATGTTTTCAAAAACTAAAAAGAACGAAGAAAGAAGAAAAAGATAGAATGAAAAGAAGAAAGAAGCAAAGAAGAAAAGATAGAAGAAGGAAGAAGAAGGCAGAAGAAAAGATGAATTATATATAATATATATTACCTAATATATATACGCTATATATAAACTATAATATAGTATATATTATATATATATAATACTATATATATTATATATAATATATATATATATCTATATATATATAATCCCTATTGCAGATGTTGCGCAACTGGTCGGGTGATAGAATGTGAGCTTCTCTCCTAGGCTTGGCCTTCGTTAATTGACTACACCTCCTTGATAGGATTAATAGACACTTCAAGCGGTGAGTGTTACTATTTAATATATATATATTAATAATATTTTATAATATAATATATAATTAATAATATATCATATATTATTAATAAACTATAATATATTAATAATATATATTATTAATATAGTAATATATAATATTATTATAACTATTAATGTAACTAATAGCATACTATGAAAAAATTATTTTCGATGCTCTGCAAAATTTAGAATATCTAAAAATTTTAAAATTATGTATAGCGTCGTAGCGAAAAAACAAGCATGTCGTAAGAGGAAACAGTTCATGTATTGTTGCTTAATTACCATTCCCACTATACAAAAATTTAAAACAGTGAGTATACATTGCCAGATATAGATATATAATATTACTATATATATCATAATTATATTCCATATATATATCATAATATTACATATATAGAAAGATATACAATATAGAAAAAATAGAAATATTATTTTACTTATATATTAATATATATTGTATAGTATATATAATTATATATTAAATATATTTATACAATATAATTATATATATATTATATATTAAAAATACATATATACAATATACTTAGATATACAATATATACTATATTATATATATATAATATTAATATCATATAACACTTAATATATATATATATAAATAGATGTAGAGAGAGGAAAGCCCTTGGATTAAATTTTTTTTCTTTTATTTATTACATAATATTGTGTAACTAAATAAAAGAAAAAAAGAAAAAAAATAATCCAAGCTTAAAAAACTCCAAGAACATTTACTAACGCTATTAACGTAATTTATTCTGCAACAGAGATCTGGTTAACCAAATTATATCAGTTACCAAGATACAGTAATATATAGATACATATCACTCCATATAGACTATACTAATATATATAGTATATATATATAATAATATAGCGAGATTTCTAATTTTCTAAAAAATATAAAAAAATAAGCTTAAATATACCTATATATATTAGTCATTTAAATATAATATATATATATATATAAATATTATATATATATATATATATAATATAGCTAGACTAGATCCATGTATATATACTCAAATCTCAGTAGCGTACATTGAAGCACAGAATTGTTATTTAATATATATATACTTAATATATATATATATATATAATATATATATACTATACTATATATTAATATATAATAAATATACTATATATATTAATATATATAAAATTATATATATAATAGATATATATATATATATCATAATATATAATGTGCCTAAATATATTATATATACTAATATATATAAATATATATATTAATATATATAATTATATATATATATATATATATATTATATATATTTATATATACTATATATTATATATAATAATATATAAGTATAAAATAATATACCTTATTTATATATATATATATACTATATATTATATATTATCTATATAACATATATACTATATATATAATAAATAACCTTATAATAAGTATAGCTCTCCTATAATATGTATACTAAGGGGTATTATATATATAGTATATATATATTATAATAATATAATAATCAATATAATTATATATTTATATATAATATATATATATATAGTATATAAATATATATATACTAATATATAATAATAATAATATAATAATATATATATATATAATATATTATATATAATATATATATATATATATATATAATATATATATAATTATATATATATATAATAGTACTTAAAAGTATATTATCTATAATAATATATATACTAGTAAATATATAATATATATATTATGAGCCACTATTATTGTCATTGGTAAGGTATTGGGAACCCATTACGAATGTATGGGCTTCCCAGATTCTTTTTAAAATTAAGTTGTTACTTGCTTAGATTTAAGCGTTTTAAAGCTAAATTTTTCAATATAAAATCTACTCTTACTTCCATTATGCACTTTTTTAACATTATCATAAGGTAAATATCACTCAAGTAATTTAACACGAAACATTCTTACAAATGCTAAGAATTTCAAAGTCAAAAACTGCTGTTGAATGCATTTTGACATAGATAAACTTAATATTATATATATATATAATAGTATAGTAAATATATCAGTATATATATATATTAATAAAGATATTTAAATCTATCTAATTTAATATATCTATAATATTATATATATATACTCGCTCGACCTCAATAGTGCTTAGTGCGTCTGAGAGAAAATGCAAAAAAAAATTGGCACTAATAATTTCTTACGATTTCAACTTCGTGAACGAAAGTTTCGTACCAGCGAAAATTTTCGTATTTCCTATTTTCATTTCAGAAGTCTTCCTCCAGCACCATATATCACTAACACTTGCCATAAAGCTTTCCTATTAATCCTATTATACGCTATTGCAAATCATCAAATCTAAATAATTTATCCTTCTCCTCTCTCTTCTCAATCATTTGTTTCAAATGTAATACAAATATTGATTCACACTACCCCTACCACTTCTAAATTAACCGTGTTCTTCACCAATCAGTATATCAGTCACTGGACGTACCCTTTCGACCAAAATAACAGCACATAACTTCCCTATAACAATCAATTAACTAATTTTCCTATAATTCATACATCTCTTCTCATCCCCTTACCCTTAAATAAGCGTACTATTACTGATCTCCTTCAATCCCTCTGAACTGCGACCTCCATAAACGCTTTGTTTCACAACTTCCAAATCCATTCAATCACCATTCACCCTTCAATCTTGAACATTTCACCAGTAATTACATCTATGCCAGCAAATTTACCATTTTTCAACTTTTTCACTCTACCCCATTACCTCCTCCTTACTAATTACCTTCTCCTCAAAATACCAATTCCTTCTTGCACATTCAAAGCCACACACATTCACTATCATTTCTTCATTACTGCCAATGTTAAGCAGATTTTCGAAGTGTTCCCCTCCACACCCTCCACACATTCTTTTCATCAATTATGAAAGCGCCATCCCTATGCATTATTCTAAGCAGATTCCTCTTATTCTCATTCTTACCATTTCGCGCTTCCTTCCAGACGGTCTTCCAATTCCCTTGTAAGTTTAAATTCATCCACTTTCCAAACTGTTCATTTGCCTCAATTTTTCTCTTATGTATGCATCTTTTAGTCTTCCTTTATTCCTACATTTATTTATTTTTTTTACACGATGGTATCACTCACAGGCAAGGCTCTTTTCAAAATGGGGGGCAAAAAGCGAAGGAAAACAAAAAAACAAACAAAATCATAAAGAAAAAGAAAAACAAAAAACAAAAGGAAAGTAATCTCAATACAGTCCCTTGCCCAACGCAACTCCCTCAGGTGGGCGCAAACGTGAGACTTAAAGATTGAAAGATTGAATACTGTAGGAAAAACAGATGAAGGCAAAGAGTTCCACAAAACAGATGTGGCTAGAAAGAAGGAGCCCTTGAATCTCCAATATTTGCATAATTTCCATATGAAAGTATGGCACTTCTTGTATTGTGAGGGCGACGCAGTGGTGAAGGAATGCGAAAGGTCAATTTTCTCGAGCTCCTGCAATTGTGATAACTATAAAAAAGAGATAAGGCGCCAATGTCACTTCGCAGTGAAAGATGGTCAAGGGAGTCTGAAAGTATTGGACAGTTTATAAGTATCTTAGCCTTAACCTCAACCCTTTCTAAAAGGAGGGTGAAGCCAGATCCACCCCTAATGTGAGAACCGTATTTCATTAAGGGGAGAATAACACTCTTATATAGCTGGAGTAACTGAGCAGAAGAAAAAAATTCACGCAATCTGAACAGAATTTCCAGCTTCTTTGAGGCCATTTTTAGCAATCGATGTGATATGAGGGCTCCAAGACAATTCACTATTTATGTTCAGTCCAAGAATGTTTATGCTGTTTACTAGTGGAGACATTATAGCCGCTGAAGGGAATAGGAAAGTTGGGAGGTGTTTTAGAGAAAGAGATACGAAGAAGTTGAGCTTTTAAAGTGCTGAATTTCACAAGATTTCGGTTACCCCACTGAGAAATCCCGACCAGATAGGCAAGAATTGAATCGGAAAGCTGTAGACGAGAGGCAACTCTATTTACAAACGGGGGAGCACATTTGAAATGAGTTTATGAATGAAGAGTTGAGTCATCGGCATAAGAGTTAACAGAGTTAGAAGTGCAGCTAAGAAGCTAAGAAGATCGTTGATGAAAAGTAGGAATAAAGTTGGAGATAAGACAGTTCCCTGAGGAACACCACAATTGATAAGAAAGGATGGCAAGAGGTTGCTCTATTCAACGAAGCAGCTGAAATGAAACAAGTCGAAAGAAAAATAGAGTAAGCAAGAGACTGAGCCAAATCCAAAGGAGGTGACCTTAGAGGTCTAGCCCGTATAATACCTGCCATACCTGTCAAAAGCCAATCAGATTAGTGTCAACGCTACAACCCAGACCCATAGGCCCTAAGGGCAGAAGACTATATATCAGTGAGATAAAAAAGAATATCGTCAGTTGTTATGGAAAGTCGAAAGCCCTTCTTACAAATGCGGCCGGTAAACTCAATTCTACCATTTCAAGGGGCCATCTAACCTTGGAGAGGTGCAGCAGCTTAAGTCGACCAATAAATGTTGCTGTAGAGCCGGTTGAGCGACCTGTAAAACAAATTGGGGCCCTATATCTCTGGAAGATTATTAAATGATGGTCCTGGAGAAACTGCGATAGGCCCAGCTAACCGGCAGTGGATAGATATCTCAAGATGTGCAAGTTAGGCCTCGGAACCCTGACGGATCTTTTCGATTTTTGACTAGGCTTGAAAAAAATGGACAACGATTTTGACAAAGCAATTTGAACTTACGCATTTGAACTATTAATATAAGTAAGATGGAGGGGCAAGGAGGAGGAGGTGGTTGAGCTGATGGGGTATCGCAGGTTGGACGTCATGGGAACTTGTGAAACGCATATAACAGGCACAGGGCAAGCCGCTCAATTTGCATAATGAATTATCAATGTATTATAAGGGTAGAGATGAGCAGAGAAAAATGAAGTGACTGTGATCCTGGCAACAGGCTTGGTTGGGGGAGAGGAGGATATGATTACACGAAATGAGAGGGTTGTGCCGGTGGTGCTGAGGTTGGAGGGTAGGAGTGTGGGAGTAATATTGGTCTATGACCCACACCAGGAAAGATCACAAAAAAAAAAAATAGCGTTTTTTTCGGACAGCTGCAGAATACCTATGATGGAATGAGTGCGGAGGAAAAAATTCTTATGGGTTATTTTAATGCCCATGTAGGAGTGGGGAGATATGAGTTAGAGACGGCGATTGGAGCTTTCGGAATTGGAGAGAGGAAATGCTAAGGGATAACGACTCTTGGATTTTGCGGTGAAAAATTGTCTGTCAATCGTGAACGCTTTTTATGCACATAGGGATTCGCACAAATGGACGTGATACCAATGGAAAGGTGTGTTAGAGGAATATACAGAGAAGTCGGTGATTGACTTAATTCTTGTGAACAATCGGATAGTTATGATGTATGTAAAGAGCGTCCTATCTGTGTCCTTGGACTTGGATCGTAGATTGGCGATAGGAAAGCTGTGTATGAGCAGACCGATGTGTACAAGAGCCCATGTGAGGGAGAGGTTTGTGGTTGAAAATTTGAAGGAGGAAGAAATGATAGAAGCACTCCAGAATAAGAACTTGTAAACCAGGAAATAGGAAGTAGATATCGAGGGGTGGAGGAAGAGTTGGAAAACTCTAGGAATAAGATTGAGTACTGCGCATTGGAAGTACTGGACATCAAAAAGATGTTCGCAGGAAGGAAGGGGACTGTTTGGTGGACGGAGACGGAGGAGATGGGACGACATATAAAGGAAAAAAATAAAGCGTTTAGAAGTTGGATGAAGGAGAGAAGCCCAGAATCTGCAGGGGAATATGTAACTCTTAGAAACAGAGCCGAAATAGGTGAACAGCTGAGACAAGATATGACTAGGACTAAAAAAATAATATATAATATGATAAAAAGATAAAAGAAAAAGGACTCGTCAGCAGCTCACTTAGTTAAAGATAATGAACGAAGGTTTAAAATAGAGCCAGAAGAGGTTAATGATAGATGATGGAGCGAGTATTTTTTATGAATTATACAATCCAAATATAGTGATTGAAAAATGAGGGAGAGCAGAGGATGAACACCAGACTGAGGTAGCTCCTGAACAACAAAATGGGAGCGTAAAATCCAAATAATGAACTTCCAATATCAATGGAAGACGTTGAGACAGTAATAAGCCGTATGAAGAATGCTAAGAGTACAGGTATCAACGGAATACCTGTTGAAATATTTAGGGGAGGGAGAGTTGTGGTGGGGCAGTAGATGTAAAGATTGTTCAACGGGTTTTGGAGCGAGGAAAGGGTACCGGAGAAATGGAGGAAGGCAATAATATGTCCAATATTTAAGAAGGGAAACAGATGTGAGTTCTGCAACTATAGGGGGATATCTCTTCTCCCTCATGCATTGAAGATGTGTGAAAGGATTTTAGAGAGAAGACTTAGAACTAATTTGGAGAATAAGTTGAATGAGGCCCAGAATGGTTTTAGATTGGGAGGAACCACTGATTTGATGTTTAGCTTGAAGATGGAGATTGAAAAGAGTTGGAAATGGGATAGAGACCCCTATGCAGCTTTTATAGACCTAGATAAAACATTTGATAATGTGCCGCTGGTAAAGTTGTCGGAAACGCTTGAAAATCCTTATTATGGGGTGGAATCCAATTTAATTAGAGTAATACGTAGCCATTATGACATTAATAAAAGTACAAAGCGTTTGGCTTAGGAAAATGGTTCTATGTAGAAGCGGAATTAAGACAGGGAGGAGTGCTGTATCCTCTGCTGTTTATCATATATATGGAGGGGTGTATCCGAGAAGTTGGTTTGGAGGAAGACCTTGGAATTGATATGACTTATGCGGATGATGTCGCGGTGGTGGCAAGTGACAGAGCGTCTGCATAGAGCGTTGGAAAGGTGTGGAGATATATCGCACAGAGATTAATTAAAAATAAATAAGGAAAAGGCGGAGGTGATAAAGATATATCGATAAAGAGAGGTGCTTGACATCGTGATTGAGGGTGAAAGGCTAAAGGAAGTGGAAAGGTTTAAGCGCCTAGGTGTTACTGTAAATTTGGAAGGAGAAATGGCCGGAGATAAAAGGGTTTTCAAATGGTTTGGGACAGTTGCATGGATGGTAGAAAAACGGGCATTTACCGAGGGATGTTAAGGTCTTGATTTATACCACAATACTAAGATCTATTCTTCCATATTGGGCGTAAGCTTGGATCCATACCACCAGAACAAAAAGCAAGGCGTTGACAGCAGAAATGAGAGTACTGGGAGTGATGAGAAAGGAGTGAAGAAGAAATTCGAAAATTAGGCGTGAGCATGGAATAGAACCCATTGATTGGCTGATAGAGAGACAACAGCTTAAGTGGTATGGACATGTCCAAAGAATGAGCGAGGAGAGATATCTTGCCAGATTCTATAGCTGGCAGCCGGAGAAAGAAGACATGTTTGAGAGAAAAAGAAGGAGGTGGAGGGATGGTGTTCCTACGTCGACGGCGAAGCGAGAAAAATCTCCTGATGATGTGGTAGAGGAAGGACTTTGCCGAGGCAAATTCCCATGGAGGGGCCTTACAGGGAACAGGGCTGAGCCCTATTCTCAGCGCTTGGTGAGAAAGGGGAGAAATAATTCCAGACACCTTTCTTTTGAGAACTCATCATTGGCTTTTAGTACATTCAACCACGATTCTTTTTCATTTTTAACCACTTGCATCAACTCTTCATTCCACCACTCACTGATATCATTCTTACTTTCTACTTTGGCACATCCACATACTTCGCTTGCACTACTATCAAATGCTTCCTTCATTTGCGTCCAGATTTTTTCAATTTCATCTTGTTCACATTCAACTGATTTATTTACAAGCACTCTTAAATACTTATCCTTATTACCTTGTTCACTTAGCTTCTCACTCTTAATGTATCACCTTCCTTATCACCTTCCTCTCCATCCAAGCCCCCGCTAACATAATCGCACAGAAAACAACACAATGATCTGATATTCCTGTCCCTAATCCGCTCAACATCCGATTTAACATCCAACACATACTTCAACATCTCCTTCTTCACCAACACACAATCAAACATACTTTCACTTCGATACCTTCTCTACCTCCACCAACTCTAGTACACCGAAGAATACTCTTGTATTTGAAGAAAATATTACTTACACATACTTCTCTCCTCCCAGAAATCAGTCACCTTACCATTCTCAAATTCTCTTGTCACACAAAAGTCACTTGTTTATCCAGCCATTTAGGTCATCTAACACAATCAATTTGAAACTCTTACTCGCACCATCCAAAACATCGTTCAGATTATCCCAGAAAATCGCAATTTCCTCAACATCACCCTCAGATGGACCATATGTCGCAACCACTCATACCTTGACCTATTCAAACTCACATTTAACTATTATAATTCTAGTACTCACACAAACAAAATCCACCATAGCTTTGTGCCACAGTTCATATATACAATATATATATATATATATATATATATATATATATATATATATATATATATAAGTTATATATATATATTATATATATATATATATATATATATATATAACAGTCATATATATAGCAGCAGTAAAGATATAAGTTGCTACAGCAGCAGCAGCAAAGCATATAGCTATACAGCAGCAGCATAAGGCTATAAGCGTTGCTAAGGCATGAGGTATATGCTACAAGGTTACAGGTCACATACAAGGCAGTTACAGCAAAGTGCATACATATAAGTTAAGGCTACATAAGGCTGGTTAGTTGCTAGTTATTGTTATGTTGTACAGTTATTAAGGTTGCTGGGCAAGGTTGCTACAAACATATACAGTTATAGCAGCAGCAGTAACCAGAAAGTATAGATGATGTTATGATTGTTGGTAAAGAAGTACTCCAGCAGACTTAAGTTCTCATCTACAAACATGGGTTGCTATATATATACTATATAGTATATAGGCTATCCAGTATCCCACCTGTATCCGCTATATGAAACATGAGTTACAAGGCAAGGTTGCTCTTGCAGCCAGATCCCTTTACAGATCGTTACAGGGCCGCTGCTGCTGCAGCAGCAATTTCTTTCTGCTGCTGCAGCTAGTGCTGCTGCTGGAGTTACTGCTGCTAAGGCTACAAGGTTATTGCTACAAATTACATATGGCTACAGCAGCAAAGAACAGCTACAGAAGGCTGCTACAAGGCTAGCAAGGCTAAGCTGCTGCTATTGCTGGTTATATATATAAGTATATATATATATACATTCTTTTTTTTATATCTATTCTGGTTGGCAAAGGCAAGAGTTTATCTAATTTCGCCAGAGTCGGGAAGAATTCCTGCAAAAGATCCAATTTAAACGTTGCGCTTGAAAGTGCGTAAATCAAAGGGAGTTGGCGAAAATAGATAAAGAGAGTATGTTTCAGACTTTGCCAGTGGAATACCTGTAAGATTGATTAAAACGGTTTAATCTGGGATCATAAAATTGGATAGATAAAGGAAGATACTTTGTAGCACGAACTTTTCTTTTTTGAGGAGGTTTGCAACTGAAGAGTCTCCGAAGAGCAATGTCCGTTGTAATGGTGATAGGATAAAATTGTTTTGCATTAGTTCGATGGGTAGAAAGAGTCTGCAGAGAATTAGTGAATACTGGAGAGTTAGTAAGGCAAAAAGCCTCAGACTCTACCTTTTAAAGAATAGCTGCTTGAGTGAAACCACCCCAGATGTGTTAGGTATACTTCATACAGGGGCGAACGACACCCTATAAAAGAGCAAGCAAATGGAGTTCAGTGAGAAAATTCTGAAGGCGCCTCTAGGCAGCCAAGCTCTTAGAAGTTTATTAAGATAAAGAAGTAATGGAATCCTTCCAATTAAGGTCAAGAGATAATGAACCACCAAAAATATTAAGAACAGACTATGGTTTGAGTTGTGTGTTTCCGAAAATGTTATAGTTTCGTGAAAGGATATATCGTGTAAAAGGATGGATGGAGGAACTGAGGTATTGAGACATTGAAAACAACCTTGTTTTCAATGCAAGTTTCTCAAGATCAGAGGCTAGTGTAGGGAGGGAAATCTATCAAA